>JAGVSQ010001481.1:12971-29077 GCA_022683975.1 Rhyacophila evoluta | reverse complement strand
GGCAACCAGTCCTGCATTTTTGGATTTTTAAAAAAACCCAACACAGATGGGGATTTGAACCCGCATTCCCCGGATCGTTAGGCGCGCACGCTGCCAACTACGCTACCGCTACTATATGTATAGCTTAAAGGTAAAAAATTTTACATAGTTTGAATTGAAGTCTTAGTTGTTTTTATATATTTACTTTAAGCCATTGCTGTAAATTATTCGAAAGTATTTAAATAAATATGAATGTATTTTATGAAGGCAAAAAATTGATAAGGAAAAAACTGAATTCCTGGCATGTAAATGTTTCTCTACAATGCTTTCAAAACAAATTATAACTTTGGAAATTGACGAATATTATAGGTTAGTGAGTGCCTCTCTTTGGTCCCAAAGGATATTGTTTGACTAACGCGACATACCGAGTATCACATTTTAAACTTATCTTAAAACTGTTATTCAAGTTATCTGGAGCAATTAACGAAAGTTTCGTAAGGCGAAGCTTTTCGTTTGCAAAGAACTTTCATCATTAATTAACTACTTTTATCTTTTATTAAGCATTGCATTATTTTCATATAGCAAATACGGTTTTCAAAGAGGCTACGGCACGAATAATCACCATAATAATTGTGAAATAATAATTGTACCATATGCTTTATTTTACAAAGTTGAAAGAGTCAAATTTTATATAACGTCAGCTTGCTACGCAAACCGTCTATGTCGAAATTACGAAACTTTTCAGAAGTCGATAAAACGATGCAAAAGTTGTAATATCTTTAGGCCCATTTTATTACTTGAGTGGCTATTTTATTACTTTGTACTGTCATTTTGAGAAAAAGATGATACCATTAAAATAAAAGTACGTATGGAACTGCATTAAAAAGATTTTTTAATATGAAAAGCGGCATAAAGACGTGATACACGTACATTAAAACTATTACAAAATCCATAAAAAAAACTTCAACAGTTCACACAATTAATATTATCTAGTAATATTGTCTGGCAAGAATCGATATCTAATTTTAATTAATTTGGAAATCTGTCCACAGATATATTTATAAAAGAATATATTTTAAGTAAGTGTAGAAGGTTTTTTTTGCATATCATTATTATAATTATAACAGCGTCGACGGCTTTTACCAAGAAACGTCCTTTATTTTTCTTTGATCTGTTTATACTTACAAACTACCAGACTTTCCCGACGAAATTTCTTATACCATAAAAGCTTATTTTAAAAGAATATTTATAATTACTTTATTCAATCTAAATCTAGCAAGAAGAAAGGATGTTTGAAAATTTAAAACATGAATATCACGTTATCCATTTTTACGTCAGCCGTCTTATTTTTGAATTACATGCTTCAGAAAATCATCTACACTTAATATGAAAACAGGTATATTTACAATTGTATACATGGACATGAACGATCAAGGATAGCTGTTTCTGTAAAATTAATAAAAAAAAATACATTAGGCTAAATTGGAACTAATAATTTGACGCCATATACTTCTGTATCATATTACATTTCTATATCATTAGTGTCAACCAAATTCCCTCGTTACCAATTCGTTACTCTACAAGCCGTAACAGTTCTTTCATATTAAATGTGTATTAGAGACGTGTCTTTTAATAACGGTTCATACGTTATATATTTACGTGATTTATATGTATTATGGTTTATGGATACCAAGGGCGTCCATACGTTTATATAACCGAAAATACATTTATATTTGTCGAGATTATTAATGGTATAAATTAAATCATCGAAAAAAGTGTCTTAAAATAATACTTGTAGAACTGTACAACGTGATTTTAGTTGACAAACTGTTGCTTAAAGTTTTATTAATTAATCTCCAATCGATATAGAACATATTTTATATTGGCTTTGATATCTTTTATACCTAATTATACAATATAGAAAGTTTTAATTATATAATAATACTAAAAATGGTTTTATAAATTATATAGCTGTTGACAAAAGCTAATTTAAATGTCGTATTAAAATTTAATTTGATTATTCAAGCGGTGTACTTATACAAGCAGTGTATCACTACCCGCCTAACAATGTTAATGGTATAACTATACATAACTCAATTAATAAAGATCAACACAAGCGGAACTCACTCGTATTTACGAGTACATATATGCAATATGTTTACATGTACACGATTTAAATTCACAGCGTTTTAGTTTTTCAAACATGGACACACTATTAATAATATATCATGTGATTTACACGTTCAGCTGTAGTTTTCCGAGCTGAAAGTAATCATAATCAATTAACCGTTAGATATCCGATGGCCATTGTTGTCACGGCTGACAATCAGATACTTTCTTGTTATTTGACTTGGCACGATTTTCCTCCCGTAAAACATCTCATATATAACTGAATTCTGGAAACAATTCAGCGATCGAGAAGACATTACGATATATGATATTACAATATATCGTATAAGTCATCTATTTTAATGCTATGCATATCTCAGCAGTTTGGTTAACACTTTTTTACTTGCCGTCAACTTTTTGTAATTTTCAAGCCTTTTGAGTTTATCAATATATATCGCATGTCGTTAGTTCGTTTATAATAAATGCATCAAAATTCCGTTAATATTTGAGGATTGATTTTTATGTATTACCGTGCAATTTTTGCCTCAGTTAAAAAGTTTATAAGATTATGGTTCAGTACTCGAAAACCCAGGTTTATATCTTGTAGTTCCGAGATACTACAGTAAAAAACATTATTTATTACCCAGCAAAAACCAATTCCCTAGAAAATATTCTATCAATACAAATGTTTACATTATATAGATCATTACACAATTCGGTTTTTTTCTTACCAATATTGTCGTTTTTGTTTGACGTACATTCCATGATGAACTGAATTAAAGAAAAAATAAGCTTAATTGAAAGATAAAGAAGTGGACTGAGAATTTGATAAGTTCTAATTACAAAGTCATGTCTCTTCTTTTCTGTTAGACGAAAGCTTAACTATCCCATAAAAGTAAAATTTGTAGCAAGGACTGCTTTTTAAATGAATTTAACGATGGGTAACCAAAAAGAATTATACTGTAGCACACACATTCATTTTGCACATTTCACAGATATATTATACTTAAAATACAATTAAACATACGTGTAATTATGTTAAACTTTATGTTTTATTGTTTTAAATGTGTTTGTTTGCATGCCTACTATGAAAATTCGATAAAAACAGGTTTAAAACACGGTGTGTATGAAAAAGTATAGTGTGTACGGAATAACAAAGCAAATGAATGTATACAGTGTAGTGGAGTTTCTTGTGAATTTAAAATGAAAAAAGCTTATAAGCAGAATACATAGTTTACGTACACGACAGTCAGTCACTGGGAAATTCAGTCATCCAATGGTAACTTTCGATGTTTCGATTTGAACACCTTCGGTGTACGTAATTTTTTAATGTACAGTTTATATATAATATTTATTTGAATTGCAGAATTAGACATGCAATGTGTAGAACGAATGGTAGACACCGAATAATCGTGAACACAATAAGAACAGGCAAATAATAATTCAATAATGCAGAAGTAGGTGCTGATAACCAATTCTTATGAAAATTGTTTTGTTAAAATAAGTCTTCGCAAATTAGAGATACATATGCTCCACTTCAGCGTATATGATATAAAATAACAATGATTGTCATTAATAAGGTAGGAGTCTTGTGTGGTAATTAAAGTAATACCTTTGCTTTGTAAATTAAACTCGACATTCTGTAAACATGTTTATTACTTCCGAAGTGCTTAAATAACCAGCCTATTAAATTAAATGGATCTACTAAGTATTTTAAACTTAATAAATGTAAAAGCTCCTTTATGGCACACATAAAACTTATGCTTAATTCTAATTTCAGTCATTTACCCTTTCCTTTCGTGAGAAATGTACACCGACTTGAGTAGAATTTGAATATTGAAGCATTTCACACCCATTCGCGCTAGACGCTATGCGTTTAGTATGTTACCATAAAAATTATAAGTTACTTACATTAAAAATTTCAATTGGCTTTTATTACAAGTAGCCTTAAATCAACTTTCTTACTCGCGGTCTTTCAAATTTTAAAGCTCAACGACATTCTATTATTCAGAAAAAGAAATGTGCTTTTTATACGTCTGAAAAGTTTTTGTCAAATGGAGTTATTAGTATTTTTTTAGTCTTTCTTGGTTATTAAAACCTCAAGTATAATGTTTAATGGGTAGTCTAGCATAATAATATATATGACATTACTTCGCTTTTATAAAGTAATAATTGAATATTTATCCAAATATTTTTTTCGCTTAAGTTTAGTAAATTTTTTCTCCTAGTTTTACATTTTTTTACCTATCCAAAATTGCCATCGATAGGCGTTTTTTATCTACAAAATATTATTTTTCAGTGACATCACTGAATTATATTTTATTATTAATACTATGATTAATTACATATAAAGAAATAGGATTTATATATATATATATCTACCGTCATTAAAGGCTGTAAATAATTTGTAAACAAGAACGATATTCAAAATTATTTTTGATTAACATTATTTCATTTTTATTAACAGCTATTTCAACATTTCTTGTTGGTTCATAGAAATATGCCCTATTAATGATTGTACAATATTCATCTATATGACAGGACATATACAAATATATGTAGAATTGTAATAGTATTTTCAAACAATTTTTGCTCAATATTTTATTATATGTCACAAAGGAATGGAGATCATATTATTATGACTGTTAAGTTTGAGTACATACTACGTTGAATATCGTTTGCAAAACTTTATAGGGGCAGATATATTATAGATCGTTTCACGTAAAGTATTCGATCTCTAAAAAATATCTTTTTTTCATAGAATAACTTTATTTGTCATTAAAGTATAATGTCCAGCATAATATTAAAATAATAACTGTATTTTTACACTACCCTAGTTAAATTCGATTGATGATAAATGTTGTAAGAAGCATTCTATGTAAGGTATAAACAAGTATCTATTAGATAAATATTTGGTAAACTGGCTAATCGTCAAAAATTAGAACAAGCGATAATTTCCCAAATAAACAAAAAGTTAGTAATCAGCTATGGCAAAAAACTTCTAAATTATTTTAGTCATTTGCTTAAAAGATATTATTATTTATAAAACAAGTATTAAAGCCATCTTAGATTGGGTTGATTTTGCATTTTTTATTTCTTCTAGAATCCCGTCATTTGACAGACTCAACAACCAATCGAATGCATCGAGTATCAAAATATTCTCCTTTGTAGTCCTCTCTTCTCAGCATCAGTGAGTCCTCAACTCTTCGAGAGCAAGTTCGTGACAAGAGTTTTAAAGTTTTCCAAAACTCAGTTAGATTAAACCTTTTCAAATGCGATCCCAATAAATGTACACAACGCCAACGTTTTACGTTATGAGTGATATATTTAATATTTATATATGTTTACTATATCCACATCAAAAGATACGTATCTAAGTTTCCATAGTGTGACGATTTCCGTTCTAGAAATGGAGTATATGGATCTTTGCAATGTGAAGAAGTTTTGTTTGTGTTTTATGAGAATTAATTGTCAGCTAATATCTCATCTTATAACATCTCATCTCATCACAAAGTTTTATTTTAAAAATATTATTAGCAAGCAACTGTAGGATGTGAGCCCGCGATTTCTAGTACAAAAATATGCGTTAAATGTATATACATTTACTTAATTAAATAATAATAAGTAAATTACTGAAATATCTATATTTATCGTGTATTCGCAGCAAGTTCAATCCTCAAGAAAACATGAAAAGTTGAACAAAATTATGCACCAAACGTTTTATCTTATCAAAATATTACAATATAATCCACTGAGTATCGTATGACTTTTTTTTATTTTTCGACTTCATTTTTCTATTTGTATTTAAAATAAGTTGCCAATCGCTGGCGCATACGACGAGATGCAGTGAGCATAAAAGACAACGTTAATCGCGAATGAAATGACAGATCATACGAGAACTCAAGAATGATAGTTCACACCTACAATTCTTCACCCGAAGACACTTTGTATTCTGATTATTGCCCGGGAATATAAAGTTATTCCGAAGCTCGTAAGCGCCGGGCTTCAAGAATATATCAGCAAGGTTTATTTGACGTAAATGGTTTTGTTTTTCAGGTATAAACTTTTAACGCCTATCAAGTAAGTTACTTTATTGCAAACGAAAGGGATATCTTTTGTTTTCAATTTGATCGATGTGAATTTATATTCTTTAGATATGCAATTATGTATATAATAAAAAAAATCTCAAACTGTTTTTAAAAATACCCAAATTTGCAGGCATTTAGATTTTGTTTGTAGAACTTGGCAATGCTATCGACAGATGGCATTCAATTTACTTTTGTTTGTTGATTATTCTGTGAAGTCATTCACCTGTTTTCTTCTTATGAAAGTTTGTTTAGGGCGTTCCCCGCACCCGTTTGTAGGGATTACCAGAAAAATGTGACCGCTATGATTTATAGGCGGCAAAAACTTTGCTCTCAAGATAAATTGCCATCAGCGTATGAATTATTTCCCGCGTTAGTTCTTGTTTTATCTTCCATCTTTGTTTGCTTCGTTTTTTTTTTTTTTTTAAATAACTTCAGTTTTTCTCCTGAAGTGGAATTGGTTAATATATCGCCGGCAAACTGCTGTAATATATCAAACGCTACAACATCCAAGTTTAACCATTATCATCCATCACGATTCGCACGATTATTATATTCATCATCATCATTGGCTGACTTTTCACGAATTCAGAAGAATATTCCCCACAACCCCCCATGTCATAAAAATAAAAATAAATAAAAAAATGCGCCATACCACAATACTGAACAAGAATGAATCGCACATTCAGTGTTTATTACGATTTTTGTAAGAAACAGCGACATTACGTTCTATTGCCATAACTAATCCATCCAATAAATATATTTTTTTTTACTAACAATAGTTCTTAACCTTTAGATAAAAATGTTGTAATATGAAATATGTTGAATCTATATAAATAGTGTATTAAATTTATTAAATCGAGATTAACTTAACATGCATTTGAAATTCATTCTGTATAATTTTAAAAATAACTTTTAAACTTGTAATAGTTATAAAATAGTATCAATATTTGTTTAATGTAAAATATTATATATTTTACAGTTAAAATAGTAATTTACTCATTCAGCACTAATAAAATTATTTTACGTAGATAAAACCCGTGTTTTATTTTATATAAACACAAAATCTAAATGATTCATTTCATGAAAATAATTTGCATATTGATCAATATTATTAACCGTTCTAGAATTATATTTTTTTAAATTTAAATTGAAAACATAATAGATAAAGTATTTGTAAATGGAATAGAATATACAATTTCAATAATCGTTTATTGGCTGTATTTGTATAGGTGATGGGTACTAAATAAAAATTTAGTGGAGTTCGCAATGTGTGACGTTTGCTTCCGGCTCCAAATGAGATGGCAGTCGTTAGTATCCAATCCACCTACAGTTTGTTGAATGCTCCAGCGATTGTTTTCAAAACATCGAAGTGAACAAAATGCGAACTACAACTACTATAAGTTTAATCGAATCCTTTGAATAACTCGAAATTGAATTTTTCTTTTGAACATTGCTCGAATACAAAAAATCCAATATTGCAAAACAATTTTAAAATCATTCTACTATTTGCTTTTATAAAAAAGAACTCACTAAAATATAATTGAATTTCTAAATAAAAATAATTTAAACAATAGAAAAATAGTTCGTTTGTTTTACTAAATTATGAACACTCAAAGAAATCTCTAAAATATGTATGTTCAAAAGTGCATTTATACTTATCGTTTTTTTTTTGACCCATGACTGATACGTTTGAATAATATATATGTTAGACTTTGCGTTTGACATAAAAATATATTTATTCACAATTTTTTTTATAAAATTCCATTCGTTTTTTTAAATGTGACTTACATAATATGTTGTGGTATCAAATGCATTATATGTGGTTCGCTTAAGAAAACCTCTAAGAACTTTCGACGACTATATGAAAACATCGAGTAAGCCATCACAAGCTTTCAGGGTGAATACGAAAAATGATTGATAGTTATTTATGTGCGTTCTAGCAACGAAAAAGCATTAAACTGCGTATTTATATCCATACATAAATGATACATACGATTAAATTACCTTTTCTGTGTATATGTGGAAATTGGCGTTATATTTGTTACTTTGACATGGTGAATTAGGAGAACATTTAAAATTTAAAGGATAATTTATAATAAGGGTTTTTTTAAATTGTTTGAAATAGTATTTAAAGATGAAACATATTTTTTAAATGTTTTAGTTATTTATTTTATAGCACTAAAATAAATTCAATTTAAATACAAACAGAAAAATATTATTATGTGACAATAAAGAATTAAAAGCATGATATTTTGGTCGTTATTATAAATGTTTAGTGAAGGCCAGTCATATAAAGTGCTTATTTTAGAAACATCAAATTACGTGATTCATATTATTAATAGCTGGGATCAATATTGTTCAATGAATATATATAATACATTATCTATGATATAGTCTATAATATTCCATTTCGTCCAGTTTTAGTTATTCTGTGCGACATATTTTTATAGAATTATCAATTCAGTGGGACCTTATCACATGTCTAGTATGGATTTCCATGCTTACGTAATTGTATTTATTTTTTTACTATTTGATGTATTATAGTTGCATTCAGTACTAAGAACCGCACATAAATTGAAAACTGTACGCTTTTAATCCAAGGAATATGCATGCGAGGCTATTAAAACTGATGATGTAATTGTACGTAGTATTGTTCAATTGTCAATGTTTACACCACTCCCAAAAGTTAATTAACACACCTGGATAAATTATGACAAATATTTATGCACACGTAAATTAAAGCATCCATCGCATCGTCTTGTTAGCAAGATTACAGCTTTTACACTTTTAGTCATGCTTTTGGTTGACCGCCATTAATCATCCCGCCGACTTCCGTTTAACCCTTTTCCGTTTTGAGTTGAAAAACATTTCCCACCAAATTGAAATGAACGAAGCAGTGAAATGGAGGGAAGACAAGGACAAAACCATCGTTAAGGGTATAACAACATACCTATATGCGATATGGCACTAGAATTCATGATGAGCTTGTAACAATTAGTGATATGACTTAATATTATAGTCTTAAATCATTAGCTCCATGATCAAGCGAGCAGTTTTAATATTCTATCATGTACAGTATTATTACATATTTATATTACACTCTGATAAAAAAGTATTTAGTCACATCCGAGATCACGCATCTGAATATTGAAATGATTTTTTTTCGACTTATCGTTTTTTAAATGGATCGATTGTTAACTGTTGAATAAACTTATTTTAAAATAAATAATTTAATATAAATTATCATTATTGCTACTGATATTGAAAATACGGAGGCACAAAATTTGGACCCACGATCATTTGTATTGACCCATTCAAAGCACTACCGTGGTTTATCTATGCAGCAATAAATGTGCGTATCGCAGAATATGACAAGGATATTTTAATTTGACAGGTATATTATTTGTTCATTTTGGTGAATATGTATATGTTGTTGAAATATATTACAAAACAATAAATAAATAATTGAATAAGAAACTATGTTTCTCAAATAACTCTTGACAACTCTTAAATTTAATATGTTAGCAGTATATACTAATATAAAATTGGCAAAAAACATTTGTAAAACCTTTATAGATATTTTTTTACGATACATTAATTTGATTCTGATTTTAAATACTTTCTCATATGTATTTAGAACCATAAACGAATATCATACAAGCAATAATTGAAAAAATAGCTATTCAGTATGATTATTGCGTTTTTAGTAAACTGAAAATAAAAACTTTTTTAAATTATAGTATCAAATATACCTAAAAAAATATTTTTTTTCATAAACCTGTGTAGTTTAGTCTCTACCGATAACGACTGGAAGCCAAGTTAAAATAAACTTGTTACCATATTCATTGCAATCCGTTCAGAGGCCTGTATAGGTGTCTAATATAATATCGTTGATATGATCTCTTGAGATACATGCAAACTTTCAGAATGAATAACGTAAAGATGAAAACATTCGTTTATTTATTTTTTATTTAAATACTTTTTCTTTATACTTGTGAGTGTTTTTTCGGACAATTCTCCATGTTGTTTAAAGACATGAATGCGCAATTGGTCGTTCTACTGTGGATGATAAGATGTCCATATTTTGTCTTGGCGCAAAAAGCTTATTCGATAAAAAGGTTCATTACACTTAGCACGTAGCACCCCTGCAAGAAAATAAGGGTGCGTAGAATGTAACGGCACAGTTGATTTTAATAAAATAAACAAAACATGTAGAAATAAGTGAGAAGGGCAACGCTGATTTTTGGCAATAAAGTAACTACGTTATGTGTAGCGACTAACTGAACTTAAAGCTCTAATGAGTGTATTTTGCAGGAAAACGTAAGCCTCTTTCGCTTGTTATAATAAGTAGCTTGTCATACCGTGCAGCCTTGTACTTTTTTTTTCTTCAAAGACATTAAGATATTGTCACTTTTATAAAAAATATATTTATCTAAGAAATTTGTTTACCTTTAATTTTTTCATTAAATAATAAATATCCTAGAACATTTTTTTGTGTGTTGTAAAAACAAGAAAACTCTTGATATTTTTATTAATATTTTTCTCCGAGTAGAGCTAATTGATTTTCTCGATATGAACATATTGTCTACTCCAGAAATATAGTATACTGGTTTCTAAAATGTAAATATTGACACATTTTTTTCCATAAATATTGATTATTAACTAATTTATCAAAATCTTAACACTTGTTAAAGTCAAATTTCTGTTAACAAAACGCGTAAACTTACCAATTAGTCATCATATTGACCTGAATATTATTTTAGGTTGGGTATAAAAATCTCACCTATTTGACGAGGACCAGAATTCGAGTACTATTTCCCCATATAAAAAGATATTTGACAAGGACATTAGATTTCGCAGAATATCCATTCTGATCATTAAAATGATATATCTTAATATCATTATAATGAGCATGATGCATGAGTTTTATTTTTATTTTTATGCCATATAAACCATTTTTTTCTATTATGTGAAAGTATTAAGTGGAACCTACTTAATAAAAGTTTACGAGTTTTCTAATGAGTAAAAGTTCGAAACGAGAAAGCTCTTCGAGACAGAAAATCGCAAAAGTATAATATGCAAGCGCGAAACTTTCTACGCCATTTAACGTAAATACCTATACATTATGTGTACGGGAAAACATCCCTTTATTCTCGTTGAAAAGTCTCGGTTCACCAGTAAAATGGCATTCGATATAAGCTTCGATGCTTTTGCTGCCAATACAACAAGTAATTGCCTGTCAGTTGGAGAACAAGGCCTGGGTTGCTGCACACAAACGCTTTTGTCGCGGAAACTTGTGTCCTCATATATAAAAACAAATAGAAAATTTTTGTTCACTTTTGTTTATCGCGTTTGTTGAGTTTAAATGATTTTCGGGTGTCAAATAGCATTATATTCTCATTCAACAGAATTTTGATTTCACTTGAAGTATCTCATATGTTGATATAAATAAACTATATTCCTTTTTTATAAAATATACACACACGTTACATAAACTCGATATATAATATATTATAAGTTGATTGATGGACGCGTGCTTTCAAAGCTATAGAAATATTTACCTAATATTATTTCTATTTGACAGAACTTTACCTATGGTCATGTCATTTTTTTCTTCTTTATTTTTCCATTAATGTCTTTTTACATAATAATACTATCGACCAACAAACTGAAGAACAAAATATATTTTAAAAATAATATAAACAAAAATCTTATATTCTTTATATATTATATTTAATCAAAAATAAATGATCTTTCTAAAAGTTTTATTATCTTGACTGTTATTTTATATAATATCATTATCGCTACTACAGATCGTGTTGAGTCTTGATGGCTATAAAAAGGAATAACTAATACCAAGAGACAAACCTTTTAGTTTTAGTCAGTATCAACGATGTCATTTTTAATTCTGCATAATTCAACATCCTTAATTGTTGTAATCCGACTTTTTAGAGTCAGTTTGATAGTTCGTAAAAAAGCCTTTCGTGTTGATGATGTTGTTGTCTTTAATGTATTCATCTAAATTCAGTCTAAAGTTCAATTAATACCATTTCTAAAAATTTCAAACCAACTTTACCTGCAATCGACGAGTAAGAGTCGCAAAGCTCTTATACTGCTCCAAAGTGAGTGGTAAGTCTCGATCAAATGATGACTCCTTAATTGTTCGTCGCACTCAAATTTGATTAAACTATTTTTACCAATTTACAATCTTTATACATCTTGAAAAATAATCTATCAAGAGGTCTTCACATTTGCTGAAATCTATTCACTCTAATTTCCGAGTGGGTATATTCACACTGTGTAGATCCATATGCTCCACTTGTGAGCGAAAACACAATAGCATTATATAAAAACTTAAATATTAAATTCAAATTATAGTTACATCGTTAATATGTTAATGGCCTTTGACAAAATTAACAATTATACAATTAATCATGAAAGTCACAATTATAATTATTGGAAGTTGATATTCTGGTATTAATGGAAAATATCACAAACATTCTAATTGCGATTTCGATGAAGAGAAGATGAAATCTGTGTAATATAATAATTATTGTTTTGATAAACTAATCACAAAGCTTTGCTAAATTATTAAAGTTATGCTCTGAGGGGTCACACTGTTTACCCCTGACATCAAACAAATTCTCATTTCCTCTAGCAATCCAAAAGCGGATGCTTCTCTACGTTGTTCAGCCGACTCACGATATCATCATTATGTTTGTAAACACATATTTATTATAAACGAACAACCATGGCGGCATAGCTTTCATTTGTAAATAACAAGTATCGTATAAAGTAATAAAAAATAAAATATGATAAAACAAAAAAAACACACATGTAAAGTAATTGATGTAACATTTTTTTTTTTTTCATTTTCATTGAAATATAAAATATATTGATACATTTTTAGTAATGTTTATTTTTTGAAGTAAATTCACATGCAACTAGTATGATGTTTCATTCACACGATTTATTTAATCTATTTTTAGAAAACTAAAAGTTCAATAAGTTCTATTTGTCTATTTTACGAATAAAAATAAACCGATTTCAGTAATTCCAAATTCTTTAAATTATATTATTTTCAGAATATATGATCTTGGTAATGATAGTTTTATAATAAAAACATGACCCAGCCGTATTTTTTTTTTATCAAAATTATTATAAAAATTGTACTAAGATTAACATACGAGTATAAACGCCATTTTAATTTTTATGTAGTATCAGTCCACACTTAAAAAAACTTATATGAGTTTCCTTTCTTATTTAAAGTTTTAATTTTTTAATTTTTTATTTGTAATCGTTTCAAATCTCAAAAAAAAAAGTAATGTTTATTATTCAATAAACTACGATAAAACAGATATTTTGACACTGTTGTTCTTATTAAGCCTTGTATTTACCAGTTTGTACTCGTATATTCATAATAACAAATATTACTAACTTGATTTTGGCTGAATTTATTTAAGTATGGAATAAAAACGTGTATTTTGTCTTCTACAAGTATTTCAGAAATGTATCAAAAAGATGTTTATTTGCGTTTACGTTTCACAAAAGGCTTTATAAATCTCGTGATGAATGCTGCTTTCATATCTTTCACTCAGCCGAGACATTTATATTTATCTTCCATTAAATTTTACCGCCTGCCTTTCCACGTCGCTTGCTTATTCAAAAAATAAAATCCTAAAGATATCAACAAGTAGAAACCCGCTGAACCTTTGCGTTCACACCCTGTCAGATATACTAGTATAAGTTCGTAGGCCCCGATCTCTATGCCGTAGCATTTTTCAGCGAAACGTAGAACTCATAGCTGACGAAACAATCGCTTTAAAAGCCTTCGTAAATGTGCAAACGTATAGAATATACATAGCTTTTGTTCTATTTTAAAACCTATATGCTTTGCATTTACATACGCAATGGACACAAGGACACGCTAACACGTCGGATCCAGCATACTTTCAGCCTTTGAATCTGCTAGAAAAATGAATACTTGATGAGGTTTTTTCACTGTTTTATCATTTTGCATAATGATTTATATGCAGCGAAAGGATTTTCTATCGTCATAATGTTTTTACCGTATCTTGTGTAACATGGCGGAATATTATGAAACAGTTAATACATACGATTTTTTAAATATTTTGAAAGTCGATTTAAAGAACAGATAATAAAAATATTTAAGATATAGCCAGTATAAAAAATATATTTAACGTATAAGCAGATTTTTAAAAAAATGAAATATATATACATATAATTTTGCTTTACATATAAAACAAGTGTATTATTTCGTTAATAATATTCGATTTGGCTAAAGTTTAATAGAGTTTTGTTTAACACTGATTTAGGTTTATGTTACTTTAGAAATAATTATTCCAAAGCTAAATTGACAGGCAAAGCTTTTCGTTTAAGTCGTAAAATTATTATTTAAAATAATAATTATTCAACATTTTACATATATTTTTAATCAATTTAATATTAGGTGCTTTATGCAGCTTATTTAGAATTATTGATTATTTGATGGAATACATGGTGTTTGTCGCTGAACGAATAATGTAATACAATAATACTATAAAAATGAATGCAAATTGTCAAAGATCTTCATTAAAATAAATATTCCTAGAGTTCTAAATATCAGTAGGCTAGCTTTTGTGTTATCTTCTTTTACGAGATCTAAAACTTTGGTATGAAATTATATACTTATAAAATATAATATTATATCAACTTAGTTATTTTTTTTCAACGAGAAAATTTTACTAAGAACACTCATAAAATATAGTATTTTCTTTTGTATGAAATTTATTCAATAGCAGATTTTTATGACTGGTTTTAAAAGCAATTCGAATGCAAGACGATTATTTTTTTGTGTCGACACAATTTTTTTTATTACAGTCTTGGTAAATTTAGGTTAATTTATATTTTTTTGCGTAACTCAATGCTTATAAACAAGCAATTTTATTATTGATTTCTTTCAAATATGAAAAAAATTTCTTGATTTTTCGTATTTAAAAATAAAATTAAGTAGTTCAGCGTTATATTCGTGACACATTATTGATTGATGATGAGAAAATATTATTCATCAGTGATAAAGAATCATTCCAACATGTGATTTGTTTGATATAGCCCATACTAATATTTTTTTAAAAATCGTCACACAATAAAGCTGTCAAAATTTGTTTTTATGTTGCCACCAAAGGCTATGCTAAAAACTAACCAAAACCAACGAACAAATTGAACAGGAATTATCCATAATAATATATTTATATGACATTTAAATGTGAAATATATATTGGTATGTACATATATTATTTTCGATAAAAAGAAAATTCATTGTCAGTGTAATGAATTATAAGGAAATAATATACTTGGAAAATTGAATATTGGTAAAAAAAATAAGAATAGAAAGGAAATTGCATTACCAGCGGCAATATTTTGAAGCATTTTAATCCTATTTTTACGGCGTCGAAGTTGTTTTGATTCTCGGAAAATAAAATGTTAAGCTTTGAATCTTATCTAAGCTGCAACAAATTCAATTAAAGTTGATGGAAACTTTCAAACGGTTTCTTAAAAGGGCTTAAGCTTAAAGCTTCACTTCGAAGGTTAAACAAGTTATTCAATATATCAGAAAGAAATACTTACTTAAATTGAAGTCCATGCTATTGCTTCGGTGATTTATATTTATAGTATGACAGTCGGTGCGGAGGTTAAAACGAAAAGTGAAATATGTACAAAGTTTATTTCGATGAAACAAAACCGAGGGAATATCATCACTTGAGCATAAATATTATCTTTTTTTTAAATTGATACTGTTTTACATGGATCACTTATTACATGCAATAAATTTTAAATTATTTACTTTATTCAACGATTTATACATATCAATGTAGAAGTATGTTTTAAAGAAAAACTCAATGTAACTTTGTTTATATATATATATATTTT
>JAGVSQ010001481.1:0-12961 GCA_022683975.1 Rhyacophila evoluta | reverse complement strand
ATTTTCACTCATCACTCAACGATACATTTTTAAATATAGTTATATAGATACATTTGTAAATTAAAATATTATTTAAATTTGATTAAGATTAAGTATATTAAAAAAAAACAACGAGTAAAGATGCATTTAATTATTTATTAAGATTTTAATTATATAACAGCATTATAATGCAATTGAAAATTTGTTAATTAAAACGATAATGTTGCAGAAAGCGCAACGAAATACAGCGAGCTGAGAACACTACCCATTCCCCTGAGTGTTAAAATTAAGGACGTTTTCCTCTCCCACTGGTTTTCACGAATGTGAAGTTCAGGCAAAATGGCGAAGGATCGTTAGGAGATTTAATATAATTTCAGTCATTAGCGGTTAGAAGTTGTTACTTCAGACTTCAGACATTATTATTATTATTATTAGAATTGCAGTCATTCATAATGATTGCAAATATTCAGTTTGATTTTCATACAAATATTTATCTATGTTAATGTAATTGCTTATGGAAAATTTTACTGATTGAATGTATATTGAAAAAGATTGAACTATATCGATTTGCCAAGAAGTGATAGTATATAATAATATTAAGAGCTTTTGAATGTAATGCTTTGAATGTATCATAAATTTAAGCTTTGTTGCCACATATCAAATCATTTTATCTAAACTAAATCCAGAGCATGATTGACAAATATTCATACTGAAATAAGTATGTTTATAAATTATTTTCAAATTATGTCAGCCTAGTCTAATTTATTTATAAGTCGACATAATTAGTATGGATCGGCAAGTGTCATTCTAATTTTCTATCACATGCCCATAACTATTTCATCGGTACTTTCCTTCTACTGCGCCACTATAAATGAAAAATTCTAGATAATTTAAGTGTTTTATTTTCAATTCGTTTCAGGCGTACACCCCCACTGGCTTCGAGAAGTACAGCGCGACATTTAATGTGTCGGACTACAAAGTTACCTTTTCTGCTTGGGACACGTCAGGTGAGAAAAGATTTTTTTTAACATCGTTTTCTCGTTAGACGAAAAGGGACTATTAAGTTTGCTTGCTTGTGAATCGGTATGCGCACTATCTTATACAAAAAGTGTATATGATAACATGCATATTTAAATAATGTATTTGGGTTGTATTTCCATACATTTTTTAAGAAATCTAGTAATTTATAATAAAAACAAATAAATATAATATCTTTCAATTTTACCTGCTCGTTTCAATGAGATTAAAGACCAAAAGAAGATTAAAGTGTGTTATATTACCGCCCGTCTCCGCTCATTTTTACGTTCCTACTAAGAGTGCTTATTTTAAATTTACATTGTATTTCATTCAATATGCAAATTTCATTCAAGTGACTATTTAGTACTCGTTCAGTGGAACCATTGATTTTTAAAGTAAAAACCAACACCGTTGTATATCGCGATATGCTAATATGTTATGAAAATATTATTCAGAAGAAAAACAATTCTACATTATAATCTTATTTTGGAATCAAGAATAATGCTATTGTAAAAATATATTATAAAAGATTGAATATAGTATATATACAAAGATTTAATGAAGATTTATCACCTGGGTCGGTTAATACAAGTGCTTCTGAATTTACGGTATCAAATTCTGTACGAAAATTCCGTTTGAAAATATTAAAATTGCAGAATTAGGTGCCATTTTAATATGTTGATAAATTTGCTTCTTAGAGAAAAACAATCTACTGCGTCTTCAAATTTCGTAGTTATCATTTTCACGTTTCACATACAGAATGAAAAGGATTATTGAAATAAAAATACATGCATAAAATATTTTAAAACAGAGATATCACTTACAATATATGCATTCTACAAAGTTAAATTCAGAAAATTGTAAGTCATGTCACAAAATATAGTTTGTGTTTTTATAATAATATTATTTTCAGTATAAAATACGGTAAGAGACACTTTTATCTGCGCTAGACGCTTTTCATTCTAGAATAAGCATAATAATTTTACTACACGTAAATGAATGTAATCATTTAAGTGGATAGTACGCAAGCCTTGTCTGGAACTGAGTTTAGAGAAAAACAAAAATAAGTTAGCATGCTTACTAGTTAATACTTTAATGCTTCAAAGCGAATGTTCTTACAAGTAAAGCTGGGTTGTCGCTTTGATATCTATGAAAAAATGTATCCCTACAATACCAAACACCAAAGTAAAGTTAATCCTTCGCTTGAAATACTTTTTCAACTGAATGAAATAAAGCTTGGTGAAAGCTGTAACCTCCACTAATACAACATATACCATTTTAAAAGTAGTTATTACAAATGGTCCATAAAAAAAACATAAAATAAGAAATAAATATCATTTAATTCATTTCGTCTTTAACTGTTCAATATTTCAAAACAGTTATATTGAAATAATATCACTATGTTTTAAATAGTATTTTTTCTTCTTCGTATACCATGTTTGCTCCCAAAGTGGAGTATACAGCTCTACACAGTGTGAAGATATCCACTCCAAAAGTGGATTACATAGATCTCTGTAGTGTGAAGACGTCTTGACAGATTGTTTTTCACGAGAATTGTTTGTCAGACTATTCTTAAGCCCAATGGGCATCGAGTCCTGTATTTTTGGATTTTTAAGATCCGACAAATGGAGAATCGAACCCGCAATCCCCGGGTTGCTAGGCGCGCACGCTACCAACTACGCTGGCAGGGGTATTTATACAATATAATTACAAATTCGATTAAAGCATAACATTATTGATTAACAATATATGAATCAACATAAGAAAACAATGGTTTTCATTTTTTTATTTTATATCCTATACAACACCTTTTGATACATTGTTTGAACACATTTTTTACCATGTTCACTCCGAAAGTAGAGCATATAGATCTATATGATGAGAATATATCTACCCTAGAAAATGTGGGAAATAGGTCTTCGCAACGTGAATGGATGTCTTGACAGGTTGTTTTCACGAGAATTGATTGTCAGTCAATTGCTCAAGCCGTTAGGTATCCAGTACTGCATTTTTGGATTTTCAAAAATTCAACAGATACGGGAATCAAATCCGCATTCTCCGAACATTGATTACCAGGGAAACATACAGCAATATAATATTTGAATAGTGATGTATTAATTACTATTTTTTTCTCCGATTCGTTAATACGGAACGAACACATTCTGAAGATCTCTACTTTTTCTACTTTCGGAGCGGAAAAAATATACAGTGAAATAAGAATTACCTGAAATATGTTAATTATATATTGTGTTACTTAAATAAATATTAATGAAATTACTGGCAATGCATCTTCTCATGATTATGTTGAACAATATCAATAAAAGAGTGATACACAATACAATAGTATATTCTGAATTATTTAAAACTGGTAAACTTCCCAACTCACATATGGAAGTTTACCAGTTTTAAATAATTCAGAATTTAAAATCAATTTCCATCAAGCACCATCAGTCGAAAATATTAACAATAGTATGTACTAATAAAAAAAAATTACCGAATTCGTAATTAAAACTTTCTTCTGCCTGCTTGTACTTTGTACTAAAATTGAAGTATGACTTTCCATATAAATTGGTTAATAAAGGTTTATGGGAACACGCATAATTTTTTTTTTTTGTCTTTTCAGGTAGTCAAGCCTACGACACAGTACGACCACTTGCCTACCAAGATGCCAGAGTGTTTTTATTATGCTTTACAGTGACCGATCCAGAATCCCTACAGAATGCTGCCACCAAAGTAAGGCTTATACATTTTCATACACTATACATATTTTATCAAATAATAATAAATCGCACCGAACGGTCATCGATTATATTACAAAAAAGCTCTCAAATATCGATAGATACTGAAATGAAAAATTCTAAGGTTGTATAAAAATAACAATTGCCACATATCTTCCTTGATAGGTTTATTAGAGTTAGTATTTTAAAAACGAAACTTGCATCTTTCACACTTGAAATCTTCATATTGATTATTGAGCTTTAAAAATCAAATAATAAACAATTTATAATTAAAAGTTTGTGAATGATTTCATCGAAAGCTTGCCGTGTCTCTACGTAGTCTTGAATAATTACAGGCGATGTCGATTATTCAAAGCATTTCTTTTTTATTCTACTGAATAAATCATAGAGATTTTGCACGTAATTTGATATAAAATATTCTGCTGTTTTACGTGCAGCTGCAGAAGCTGACGCTCCCTATTGTATGTTTTTAATAATTTTAGATTTATTACCACCTCACTTTTTATTGATTGATGCATTATAATGGTTTCCATGCAAACAAAATTCATTTTAGATAAGTCACGCCTGGTGTTTTATTTTCAAATATTTCGCCGCTGTAGAAAATTTGTCAAACTGTTTCAATTTTTATATTTTGCCACATTACATAATACATAATATATTATGATATATTTATGATCTTTATGGTATATAATATGATTTTGACAGCTTACTAAAAGTGAAATATTGATAAAAAGATGATATACGATTTGTATGATATTATATAATAAGTTCCTTAGTTAATACATTTATTTTATATTGAATAATTTTTACTAAAATCTAATTGTTCTTTTACGAGTTTCATTTAAGTGAATTATATTGTCTACTGTAAGGCGAGGCATACTGACTGACATAGTATAAAAATAAAGCCTCAAGTTTACTTAATGAGAACTGATTATTAGCCATTCACATTCTGCTTTAACTTTTATGTTGAATATTAAAAAATATTTCGTATGTTTCTGTAGCTACGAGATTTGAACTATAAAATCCAGACATAAAGTAATTGATTGCACCAATGGTAATTATAATAACTGAACTCCGCGGAGTCCAACTAAATGCTAGAAATAAAAAAAACATTTATTTATAGATTTCTGATTAATATTACATAAAAAGAAGAAGTATTAAAATAAATGTTGATGAAAATTAAGATATTTAAGAATTGAGAAAGAAGAGAATGTAGAAGAAGCAATAAAAATAATACATTAATAAAATAACTGCAACTTTTTTTAGAAACTAAATTTAAAACATATCGATCAAAATATTATAATCATGAAAACTGTGTAAAGATTCAGATTCAGTATTATGAATGAATGTTTTAAATGAATAAAAAGTGTTATTATAATGCATTTACGATCATAATATAAAGCAGAAAATACACGTGTATCTGTCACAATAACTACACCTAAACGGTGTATAAGTTATTAGTAAAAAAAAATTACACCTTATTTTGGTTGCTATTTTTAAGCCAATTGAGTAATTTTCATCTTTCAAAATCTTCACAAACAAAGAATCGTACGTGAAAGTCCACCGACTATTTCAGAGGGTGTGATTGAAACTGGCGACGGTCGATGATCAAGAATAGTCTAAAAATATCACACGATATTGAAATAAATGTTTAATAACACGATGAATAGAATTTATTGCCATATAAATGAGTTTGAATCTATCCCAAACAAGGCCCGGTAATAAAGCTAATATTTTTAAAAATATAAAAAAAATATTAATTCATATACTGGGGATTTCTTATGAGTATAATAACATTCCATGTTATTCAATTCATTAGTGCATTTCCTCAGATTTTTATTTGTACAAATATTACACATCTCAGACAGCTAATGGATTATCTATTAACAACCGTAAAGTAAACGCTGTTGTCGAGTTTTTTTTTAAATACCGAAGCAATCGAATTCCCCGAAGTAAAAGCTCGAGAGCAGAGTTTTTTAAAGTTGCAGGATAACGGAAAAGTAGCGAACTGAACAGAATTTACGATGTTTATGGTACATTAATAATTCATTGTTTTCCCGTGCATTTTCAATGCAAGATATAAATTATTATATCCATACAAAACTCATTACTTAATTGTTTATTATGCAGGCTTGCGAGAGCTCAGAATATTGAAATCCGTACGTAAAATGTTATAATAATATTCTATCTATCGAATTAATACGTATTTACGATCGAGTCAGGTTCTAAAAGCTAGCGGAGAAGCTTGTTAAATTATTCACCTTGCATTTTCATCAGCCATGTGTTATTTTATCGAATTTAATTCAATTTGTTGAGAATGAACTTAACGTAAGATTTATACATTAGTATAATCCTACAAGTTTTGAGATAGGTCGCGTCTTGCGGGATTAAAAGTTGAATGTGCCTCGACACAGTCAAAGGTTGTGTAACGTCTTAGGCTCGTATTTGAAAATTATTGTCTGTTATTTCAATAGAGGCATTAAAGGTTTATTACATTTGACTTTGTTAATTTCACCACTAATTCTATTTAAATGCCTTATTGAATTAAACAGACGTGTTGGTATAGAACACAATTCTAGACAAATAATATTATTGATTTCAAAGCTTACTCAACAAATACTTACTTAACTACCTAATTGAGTTCGGTATTCATTGTGTTTCAATTAAAACATAATTTTATACACACCTTTAAACAAATGTTTGGTCATTGATGAAGCTTGTAAATAGATTGTTTTTAATATGTTAATGTGTATATTTGAACATACTAAGGTTGAATGATCTGAATGCTCATTGCTCCAGGTCTATTATATCTAGCACGCGAAAAAATTGTGTAACGTTTATTATTTTGAATATCACCAAACAGTTTATTGACTGGTGCTTTTATGGATGAATTTTGTGTTCCGTTTCAGTGGTATAAAGAAATCAGAAGTCACTGCGCGACGTCACCCGTCATCCTGTGTGGATGCCGCAGCGATTTGAGAAATGACAAAGAAGTCGTAGCACTACTCGCGAAACATCACCTTACACCAATTACCAGCGAACAGGTAAGAATTATTTTTATTCGTCATTAAAATATTTGAGGGTGGTATTTCAGTTCACTTTGAAAATACCTCCCTCATTTAAAAAGTGTTTTTATTATTCCTTCGTGGCTCGTTTCACTTTTTACTCAAATTTCGTTTAAATTACATGTATACTTTTAATACTACTCTCGCGTGTACTTCCACTATTAAATAATAATGACGTGATCCCCGGTAAATATAGATAAATTGTCTCTCCGGTAGCGTAGAAGTTAGCATACGCACCTAGTAATCCGGGGAGTGCGAGTTCGATTTCCAAATCTGTCGGAATTTAAAACAATTCAAAAATACATGACTGTATGCCCATTAGGTTGAGCAATTGTCTGACAAACGATTCTCGTGAAGAATAATCTGTCGAGACGTGTTTACATTGAGAAGATCCATATGCTCCATTTTTGGAGTGGATATCTTCACACTGTGTCGATCTATATGCTTTACTTTGGGAGCGAAGATGGTATATAAAAATAATTATACACATAATTATTCGTTCTGAGAATATTGATGTGAAATATGTAGTTTGGTATTAATATCTGATTGAACAAACCGATAAAATTGACATACAATTTTTCATTGTCAATAAAATGAAATTAAATCTTATATTTTATAAAATTCTTTTGTATTTCGACAAATCTGTCTGTGATCTCGACGAGAGAAATGTCCTGAGGAAAGATATAGGGTGAATTTCAGATTTCTTGCCGATTGTTTTAAGGCATAAAAAAGTTTTCGCAATATTACTTTCTTTGATTATTTGGTATATACCGACATCTTCCACGGAGTGTAACAAATTGTTTTGTATTAAGCGCGACAGGGCGATATCTTTTATTGTCATTCCGTTCCTTCTCCGCTGAGAACGTCGCTACGTTACTTTTTATTGTACACGCTAACTCCAAGACGATATACGGAGACTAGCTTTTTAACTGTGATGGCCGATTTTTATGGCTGTAAAGTTAAACGTCATCCAAAAATAAACCGATGTTTGTATTTTTTATGAATATAACATTTAATTATATTTTATAAATAGATGAGATTTATACATATTATTTTATAGGAAGTCACCTCGATTTGAGATCGTGGAACAGGTGCAAAACATTTTAATTATTTTATTTAATAATGGACTGAAACTTCAATAGTTGACAATGTATCAAAATAAGCATTTGTATTATGGAGACGCACAGTGTCTATCTTCGGATGTAATATGACAAAAAATACCCTGGAAGTCGGCTTGACAGTTATTACTATTTCACTTCACAATTTAAATGTATTTATACGTTATCCGTATAAAATTGTGAAAGAAGATAACCGTGTTAATCGTGGATCATTGGATTTAGTTCTTAACCTATTTGTCTCCAAGACATATAGGTAACATAGCCTTACATAGGTATAGCTTTACTAAGTATTATAGTTTTTTAAATATTTGTAATTAAATACTGTATTTTTTTTCATTTCAGGCACTCGCTGTCAGCAGACAATTAAGGGCTGCGACCTATGTAGAAACATCAGCCAAAAACGCCGCCAAGGGAGTCAAAGACGCATTCGAAGTGGCAGCCCTGGCAGCTCTAGGAAAACTCAATAAAAATCACGGCATCGTACAAAAGCAGGTAATTATAATTCGTCACGTTTTAAATTAAAAACTAATCCGATTGCAGCGTAAAAATAATTGAGCGTTATAAATAGCTGATGTCCATATGCAACATTATTTTATTGGAAAATTTAATTTTATAAGGCTGTTATTTAAATTGAAAATATTAATGACATATATTAACTAATTGGATAACTTATCTATCTTGAAGTTTGCAATATTTATTCCGTTTCTCACTCAAAACTCTTTTACGTTTCTCAATAAAAAGCCAATGAGATAATGCGGTCGATTTTTTTAGCACTTTTGATCTCGAAGCAGTTTCCAAAAAACGTTTTATCTACAAACGCGGACTAGGAGTGTTAAAACATTCGTGTTACACAGTCATACATAAATGTTTCAAATGTATTTTTTATAATATTTATTTACATACACTGAAATCGGTTATTCATATTAACGAATCCGGTGTTGTTAGTAAAATAAGCTACATACCTAATTTTAAAAATATTTATTTGCGATCTTTTCAGAAAACAGCCGGCCGTAGCAAGAGCAAACGTGACCTGAAAGCTGAGCTGAAGGGGCGCGCCAAGAGTTGCTGCGTGATGTGATCCTTTGCCGGCGGCAGCTGCAGCACTGACTCTCCAAGATGTCAAATGGGAAACGAAGTCTGAAGCTAATTCCGCCACAAAACTTACCTCCGCTCATCTGTCCAAGAAAAAAAACTGTCAAACCACTTTCAAAATTGGTACAGTTAATGGAATCCAAGGAAATTGTTCGATTATTCTCCGGAATACACATCGTACATTTGATGTTTGAATATACAGTTGAAGAAATTGTTAAATTTGTTCTACAAATATAAAATATATTTACATAACCAAATTATTGACTTTCAAGACATTTCTAACACTAGTTATTCTTTCTTTTGAATATATGTAAATACGTCGTGAAATTTGGTAATAGAAACAACTGGGTGACAAATTTTCATGAATTTTATTTAAGTATTTCAATACCCACCCTCATTAATTAACATACTTTAGATAAAATGTATAGTATATATTTTATAGTTTCTGAACATATGTATCTGGACTGCTAAATAATTGCAAGTTTCATGTTGGTTTATCTAATGCAAGATAATAAATTGTCATATCATTGTATGAAATACACATTGTAAATTTTGTTATTCGAAACAATGTAGTGACGAATTTGCACGAGTTTTGTTTGAGTCAAATATAATAATATAATCATATGTCCAATTTACACGCTGATGGACCATTGTAAATATAAAATAACAGTTTATGGATAAATACATGGTTGTCCTTTCTGGTATGAATTTTGACGTAGTTGAAATTGCATTGATTTCACTTTTCTAAATATAATACTATTCAAATTAGTGTTTCTCTTAAAAACGTCCCACATAATCTATAACAGCATTTTTTGTAGCATAGTCGGGTATCATATAATATAACAACTTGAATAACACACAGACTGAATAAGTTTGTGAACTCTTTCTAAGAGATTTGAATTTTATGAAGTGTTCCATTATTAAACTAACAAAAACAAATTAAGTGAGATTTAATTTCCAAATAATATTTATATCAATGTGTTAAATAATAACTGAAGCACTGAAAATTCCTCCACGTATATACGAGGGGAACTGTATATTGACACATCTTTTACTGTGAGGATGGTATTGTTTCTAACGTATTAAAAATTACATTGTGAAATATTTATAAAATACATTAGCAATTGAATATACATTCGCAAACAAATCATTCACATTTAAATATATATATGTAAATGTACGAGTGTCTCAATTTTTTGATTGATTTTATTTGCTGTAGTAATAATTTTCACTGTTTATAGTTAGTAAATCTTGAGAAAAAATCTACATAAATTATTCATTTTAATATTATTTTATTTTAGTTATTTCAAATAACAAAATAAATTTATTTCTCAAATTACCAATTACTTGGTTTTAATGTTTAAATGATTGCATTAAATTATAATTAGACAAGATTTTTGTCAATAAGTTGGGTTGTGACACCATTATCAAGATGAATCTTGAGAATGGGTCACAACCGACCTAGATATTCATAAATCTGCATCATTATAAGGTTATACAATTATGTGAACAAAGAAACAACTATCAATTAAATGAAAAATTGGGAATGTTTTTATTTCAAAAGCCTAAATTTATCTGTTTTTTTTTTAAATAGTGAAATATAATTAACTATATTATGCGAAATTCTTTGTGTGTAAGTAAGTATGCTTTATTTCGATGCCTTATATATAAATATAGCATATTATTGTGGAATGGTTAGCTTTAAAAATAGTTACCATAAAGTGACATTATTCTACGATGTTACCGCATTATGTGACAATATATTTGGTGTAGCACCAATCATTATAATAAAATATGCACAACCCACTCCTAAAATTACTTGCTAAAACATATTAATGATATTTTAAATTTATTTTACGTGACCAATATTTCTTACATCGTCATATAATAACGGTGAAGCTAGTAGATCCCAGAAGATGAATTATAATTTCAAATCAAATGATATTAACTTACTACATGTCAATGTTTTATATGGAGTGCAAATGTTGTTATGGCTTTTCTTTACTTTAGAAGCGATTTATAAGGGTGATATTATGTAGTTCAATGTTAGTTTATATAGTTTTAATAATGAGTGCCAAATACATCCCCCAATAATAACTAAATAAAGATGAAAATAAGGAATCAAGAGTATTTATTTTATTTGAATGGACATATTTTATGTTTCTATGAAATCATTATTTCTTGAAGTATTAAACATATTCATTAAATATCAATACATTTTAATGTAAGTAATGAAATAAACATTCTCTTATATTTTTCATGAATATTTTATAATATTATATAATCTATTTGTGTGTATTATCAATTAAAAAAATCCCTATCATATTATATATTTTGAAAAAAAAAGATTATCAATATATATTATAGTAATAATACCAAGAAGACGAGGAAGGAACATATTTATTAAAAAATATAATATATTATTATTGACTTATTAAATGCAGTATCAAGTAAATGTTCTAAGTTTAGTAAATATATTTAAACATAACGTTATTGTAATGGCTTAACTCAATATTTTGACAATTGTTTATGATCTTTCTGTCTTAAATAAATATTGTGTGAATACTAAAATGAATATAATGAATTAAATAACCGCTTTAAATATTAGAACTAAGATAAATATTGTTAAATTTCATTTTTATCATCCTTAGATTTTAATAATGGGAACAAAATACTATGATTTTGTTGAAATTTGCTTTATGTCTATAGTGTTTTATGATATAGATTAAAATATTAATATAATTTATGTTTGAACAGCGGTTGTGTGAAGATTTTTTTAATCTCAGGAAAAAGACAAATCGTGTTTACAAAATAAATATAATGATTTTAAATCGCAAAAAAATGTTAATTACTGTCGGTTCTGTCTTTAATTTAATCTCACAGCATTTATTTTATTGATGACTTACGAATCTTTGTAAAGTATGTCACCCTAAGCATTAAATTTGGCAATTTTGGAATTAAAGGAAAAGCGGAAACCATCAATTATTAATACATCAATACTACAAAGCACTTCTAAGAATGATTATTTTTTGATCACAACATTAAAAAAATGTTTAATAGACTGTAATGTAATTAAAAAAAGCTCTTTTAAATTTCATCACATTTAATATTATTGTGCTGTTTAGAATAATTTATAATTAACGTAAGTATCTGATATTGCTTGCCTAGTGTTCTGTTGATTTGAAATTGAACTGAATTTTTGTAGAATTTTGTTCTAATCTATTAATATTGATATGTGACAGCGTTTTGATATTTGTGATAATAAACATAAAAATATTTAAGTAGAAAATAACCAAATGTTTTAAATGGATGTAAAAATAGTAAAATAATAATAAAATGTAATTATGTATAAAATTTTAAATGGAAAATGTTTTACTATAATAATGTATAATGACGATAAGTGTATTATATTATTTCACAGAGAATACATTTTTATTGTTATCGTAGTTTAAATCTGTGTGTTTTGCTGCGCCTACCTAAATGTATGGTTTAAGAAATATTGTACAAAATTCAACATTATACCAAAATATAAAAAATATTCTTTGTGAAGATCAAGATTAAACTATGTTTTAGATTAATTTTTATTTATGATTTTAAAATAGCATGCATATTGTAATACAAACACATATTGATATGAAAAATAAATAAATTGATAACACAGCATGATTATGAGTTTTATTTACCAATATCATACAGCAAATAAAACATTGAACATCCTTATTTGACACAAATAAATATTTAGAATCTTGTAAGTGAAAAAATAAGAATTTGTAACCAATATTATAATGTAGGCAAGGCAAAATATTCAAGCACTATTGATTTATAATTAAAAAACGCAATTTATTACAGTATAGCTTTAAAAAATATACTGTTTCTTTTGTTGATGCGCTTCCGTTGAAATATTTGTCTTTGGGCAATGATATTTTTAAATAATTATTGATATAAAAAATTA
>JAGVSQ010001480.1:0-29081 GCA_022683975.1 Rhyacophila evoluta | reverse complement strand
CTAACAGTGATCTCACATATGGAAGTTTACCAGTTTTAAATAATTCAGAATATAAATAAGTAGTTTACTGAAATTTATATGAAATTGAACAATATTAATAAATAGGTAATATTCGTGTTTAGATACAATGTGTAAGAAATTAATATTATCAAAAACACTATTTTATTTATGTAGATTGAGATCACACCGCAGAGAATTAGAAAGAAAAACAAATTCACATTTGATTTAAAGTTTTTGAGTTTCAATACCGAATATGAATCAATATCTACATAATGGTTGTGTTTACGATCATTTGGTTACAGCGAAAGACATACAAGACCACGTTGAAATTGTCATTACATTACATGTTTAAAACCATCCATCTTTGAAATTTGTCACGTGTCTTACGTATAATATAATATTTTATACACAATCTTGAACGCAATAAAATCTAAAAAATATCCACAAACAACTATCTCTAATATATTTTAGATGTATACTATATTTTCATTGAAAGTATTTATATAGTATGACATGTTGTATTATGAATTCGAACACCATTAAATTAAAGGATACTACTTATAAATACGGACAGCATTTAAAGAATATTTGGTAATAATCATTTACATGATAACAAAAACAAATTTTAACAATACAATATTGTAAAAAAGTAATTATTCCAGTCTCTGTATCCTTGATAATTATGTGGAAAACCGGAAACATTCGATGTTTTTATTCCAAAATGCATAACCAAGCTGCCAATACGGAGATCATTGCTTCGGGTGATTTGCAACAGGTAATCTTTCACCTGAGTGAGAATGACTTTAGATGCATTTTTATTCATCCCATATAGCGAACCCCTTAAACTAATTATTTGTAATGTCGTTACCGCGTTGTATTAAAGATAGTAATGTTACATTGCCCTCACTATCTAGTATTAACAGTAATATCTAGTAAGACGATGGTCATAAATGATCTAATAATTGTATTATAGATATGAATCTACAAAATAAATAGTCAAATCAAAGAAAAAATATTTAAATTTAATAATATATTATATTATACTGGATTATATTATAATCCAATATCATAATTAATCATATTTGATTATTACATCCTGTCAATAGGATAATTACCCCTTCCGTCGCACCACCCTTAATGAAACAATACTTAGCCGTACTGCTCTGACCGCACCATATCCATTTAAAGGGTGATCATGTCCAGGAAAGGTCAGTCTTTCACCAGATTTCCTCAAGGTCATCCCTATCAGTGTTACTCCTGTTTAATCTGTGAAAAAATAGTTACCGCATTCATTGCAGTTATGTTATCAAATAATATTGTCCAGTGAATATTTATGAATCAAAATGGATCCGTATTATTACTGTGGTAGATTTGAGCCAAGATATCCTCTGCAGCCTCCGTCAAGATATTCTATACCTCCTCCATTTGTTTACGTACCTCCTCCACCTCCGCCTCCTTATTTTAATAGAGTGTATCCTAATAATTTCAATCATTTTTCACGGCCAAATCATCTGGTGCTTCCCCGACCATTCGGTTACAGTCATTACCCTGTACATATCAACCGTTTGAAGACTCACAGACCCAATAATATTATTGTAGTGCAACAGCCAGAAAATGTTATCCAGTCTCGTTATGAGTCTGATGAAGATGCTGTGGTTGTTAGTGATGAATCAAATGAAAATGTAATTGAACCAGTTGCGGTTGATTCAAAGATCGTGGAGCAGCCTGATGGCTTGTGGGTGAATCCGGAGATATATAGTGCTGATCAAAAAATATTTTCTTCCATTCCTTTGCCGAGTTCACATCCATCTAAGCTAGTAGATGAAGAAATCTTGTCAAGTCTCACATCTTCAGATTCAGGTATTAAATGTCTATTTTTTCGTAATTTCATTGGTATCATTTGTTTTGGATTAGTATCTTATCTACACATAGTTATGAGCTTATCGCCAGAGAGGAAGTTGTAGATAGTTTGTCATCTTCAAATGCTTTCAGCATTATCTGCATTCGTATCTGTAGCCAATGTTTGTGGTGTATATTAAGATATTCTAGTCGCAAGTTTGTTTACATCGTTATAGCATAGCGGTCGCCAATCCGCGGCCCATGAGCCGTTTTGGTGCGCCCAGTACTGTAATTACATGTGTGAATGACATATTGAGGGCTGCTGCAGCCGTTAGTATCTTTTACAAGTTCATAAACTTGCCGCTTACGATATTCTGGGCTCGATATATTTCCCGTAGTGTAATGACATGGCCCGCAATTATCACCACGTAAAATGTTTGGCCCTCTTACAATAAAAGGTTGCCGACACATGATATAAACAAACATCCAAACCTTGCAACGTGCTCACTGTTGCCATAGTTTAATACGTATCTTGTAGTACCTATATGTTAAACTTTCTTACAAGACCAGTATCAATCAATATTGCTGTTTTTTCATTAATTTAATAAGTCATTTGCGATGTATCAATTTGGAATAAATAGCCATCGGCTGAAAGTACTTACCCAATTTAAGTTAATAACCACTCAATTTATTGTTCATTATCATAAAGACTACGTATATTTGATTCAAATTGGTACAGTTACCAATTTTTGTTAGATTGGTAATTGTGCATTTATTTTATACCTTTTACAATACTTCAGTGCGTATATTAACATTTTAATTCAATTCTCAGTAAGATTGCATCTAGGAATACAATTAAATCGCTTATCAAAATCATCATATCTTTCACTTAGCGTACAGTAACTTTTGCTTGCAGTTGCATCATTCTGGCGACACATATTATCGGCCATTTAAATCAAATTATTATAAAACAGCTTGATGAAACAATATTATTTCATTTCACAATTGTTAATGTGTAAATATTATGAAAAGTTTTGAATAATAACACAACATTTACGCGGATTTACAGTATCACGAGAGTAGGCTATTGGGATATCCAGAATAAACACACAGTGCAGGAACAACAAAGCGGTTCATATCCGTAAATGTCACGTTTTGTGCATCATACTATCCGGTCTATACATGCATTCATATTTACATTTCGTTTGATAACATTATACATGTATTACAGTGTTAGCACACATAAAACAAACAATAATGCTCGTAGCATACATATCGTAGACGAACGTATGCATCTGTATAAATTAACGTATATATTGATTTTTTGTTTTCGTAGAATTTTCATGCGCAAATGATTCTTACGAAAAGTTTAGTATCAACAAGTGAATTATTTAAATTGGCTCAGTGAATTTGTATACATGGAAATAATAACAATCAATTTTCATTTTTCGGTATTCATAATTTAATTCATAGTATTCGTTTTTTAAAGCAATACGGTATTCACAGTGGCGTAGTTACATATTCAGTGCTATAGAACGAGTAAAATCGTTGCACCCCTTATTTATCGTTATTATTTTTTACCTCTACGAATTTTAGTTGCGACCCCCATGATTCGTGCGCCTGGACCAACTGCTCCAACCTCTCTTCGGTATCTAAGCCACTTATTTTTATTCGTGGGTATTGATGTTTATTAAGTAAGAGTTATTTAGCGCTTCATATTATTGTCCATGGCATTGTATTAGCTTGGAATGTAACATGATACAGCGTGTGGGTCAGGCTACAGCCTCAACTATCGTACGGATTTACAAGGGTTATTGAATACCCAGTATATCGAATGGAGATGTATGCACACGTGGACAGATGAGGACGAGTCTGTAACATGATTTCTGCGTGCAGCTGTATAGCGATTCTTAACCCGAACTGGATACCCAATGGGTTGATGTCTGATAACCTAAGCTTATTTATAAAAGAACTTAAAGAAGAAGAACCACTTCTTCTCGGAGACCCATCTTCAGCGCGGCAATTGATTATTTTTTTAGCATAAATATTATATTTTTTTACTGGTACTACTGTGAAGTGTACCAGTATAATTACCATTGTAATGTACCATTATTGAACATTATTAGTGAAATAAAAATGTGGTATTTGAGAATCGCTGATGTTGTGGCAGTCCATAACCTGAAGGTGGTCCTGGTGAGAAAGAGATAATTTTATTATCTAGCATATCGATGAACAATGTTAGCCGATATAAATGATGCAGATTAAGTAATAGTAATTTATTTAATGAACGTCTCGTCATTCGTCTTGTTGTTTATTTTTAATCATTTCAAAAATAGCGCTATCGCACATCCGGTAGGTGTATTCTGCATCCCGTTCTGATACACACCTTCTTTTGAGAAGAGAGATCTAGTTCCGATTAATTTGTCATGGTGGGCCAAACAAACATTATAAACTTCTTGCAAACAAACCGAACGAATCAAATAATGATGTCATAGCGGGCAATAACAAGAAATATACGTATATTCCGGACTGACGTGTGCCACATTTCCCGCCGATATTAGTCATAATATTTTCACAACGCTCCTTTAGCATTGATAACTCGCTGCTAGCGTATTCTTGCTTCAATCGCCCACAAACAACGTCCCAAATAAGTTCTAAACGCGAAACACTCGCGCTTCTTTGTGCTATCAACCCGTTAAAAAATATATATTTTGTTTGATACGTTCGCGGTGAAAGTTTTTGGATTGTTTTGATAAATGTTTCAAAATGAAGAAAAACGCAGTATTGTGTTTTTGCGCATTTGCAACAGTTCCACAACAAAGTGTAAAGGAATCTTTCGCTTCGCCTATGTCAAGACGAGACAATTGGAAATTGACAAGTAATTTTATATTTTACTGTAATATTATATAAGTGTATATTTGATTATATTGTTTATGTTCTTCAGAAATATCTTGTGACATGTCATAGAAGGAAGTAGTATGGTACTCACTTATTGTATACGCTAACGTTACGGGTTTTTGACGTTTACGTTGGTGAGTAATAAATGTACTATAGTGTGCAGTAGGTACCCATGACCGCATGGTGGGGCTAGCGCATGCGCCATTCGTCATCGTCAGTCTCATGACCGCCACAAAATCCCTCAACTCGTTTCACTTCTCGCACTGACGTGGAGCTCCGCCGCTGGGAAGCCAGTTCACGAATCATCGCTAACGAAGAAGTACAATACGCAGAAGTAGTTAGTGAGAATGAAGGCTTGCTATGCGAGAACGAATGTCTATTCTCAGTTTCTGTTTTTGCCTTTCCCGCCATTGAACGACTCGAGCAAAAGTTCACCGACTGGCCACGGCGCTCGTGCAGTTCGCCTCGCGCAGCCCGAGTGAGTCAGTACGTCGCGAACGCATCCCGTCGTAGGTTTTCCTAACCTCATTTGATTAAAATGGGATACGCCGGTATTGAGAGTTCCCTCGGGGGATACATGTGGATTTTTGTGACTCTAATCATTGGCATAACGATTCAAGTGTTAGTGTATGTTCTAAGTTTATTTCGAAGCGCCGTTACGGATACTGCCGTACAAAGTAAGCCTAGAAATCACCAATTAAACAGCCATTATCTTAGATTAATGTTTTGTTGTTTTTTCAAACTGTCGTGTTTTACAGCGTTTACCTGAGAGGTGTGTATGGTTAGCCGTGACGTTACGATCTGTCACCGTTCGGCTGAAACCAGATACGCCGTTATATGGCTTTTTGACCTAGAATTTTACAGCCAGATTACAATAATACGTTCGAACGGGGTTAGGTGGATACCGGATCGTTTTGTTTCAATATTAACTCATTAGTTGTGATCCTCCGTGCGTAAAATCTGCAGTGACCGTTCAATGCAAAGATACTATCTTCAGAGAGCACATGACTTGCACGTGTGTTATTTTCGGCGGATGCACGAGTGCACCCCGGACCGAACTGACATTGCATCCATAACATAAGCGGATTAAGTTGTTTTTAGTTATAAAAGTGAATTTCAAATGTCATTCGAATTGACACGATAGTGATCAATGAAATAATAGTGTCTCTATTTTCCTTCAGTCGCAGAATAAAATGTGAAAGTTTGCAGTAGTGTTGAAATACAACACATTTTACCTGTGTTGCCCAAGAAGAAAGCAATCACTTTGTCAAAGGCGAACAGCATTTCGTAAACACTGGGGATCGATCTTTTATTCAAATTACAGATTTAATACCATTTTTAATTTATCGGGCGTCGAAGTGAATTTACGTACTTGAAACAAAATTTGTGCGATGAACCATTGCATGCCAATCTACTGCCGGGTCATTCTTTTATTTAACTAAGTTTTAAGGCCGAGATAAGATACAATAATAGGTTCACATGTGAGTGTATGATTTGAAGCACGTACTATTAATGCATCTCAGCTGGTCTCACGCACGCGTTAAATTTTATAGTTGGATGTTCATCTGCTCTTTAGATTTGACAAAAATAATTATATGTAGGTACATTGTAGACAGGTATATCTATTCAATTTTAGTCCACCTGCACCGCGCATGCCCTTTTTACCTGGAAGAGTTGCAAACAATTCGAACCTAGCGTATCTATATTTCATGCCATACAAACAAAAACCTTCCCTCGTAGATGATATAAATTTTGCAACCGGCAACTAGTTGAATAAACACAATATTATTTACGAATTAAATGCTGTTATTATTCATTATGTAAATTATGAACGTAGAAATGGAAAACTGGCTGCAGCTCTATCCTATGTATTTTATGTAGAGCATATCTGTTTTGATTTGTATCATCTATATTAACGATTTTAATTAAGTATATCATCGCGGTATGTACTTGCTGTAATGTAGTGTGTATCCCAATGACGAAACCTCGTATTTATTCGGCTTTAAATTTGTTATTCCAGATGAAGCACCTCTTGACATCGTGAAAGAGAAGACTTCAAGTCACCACCAGGTGAAACAGACGAAGAAAAAACACGCTACACAGTGGAAACCTGTGAAGACAAGCTTTGAGCACCAATATCTGGCCACAAACCTTATGGGCCACACCGGAAAGATACTTGGCATGGACTGCTCCAGCGACGGGAAGTATCTCGTCACTTGCGCTGAAGGTTTGTACAATATTATTTATGTCGATTACTTAGTTATTCATTAACTATTCTAATTTAAACTCACAACTCCTGCATAAATATTCCACATGCGCGTATCTACCAAATTAAAAACATTATTACCTACAAAAGTTTTATAGTCAGCCGTTACCGTACTAACTGTGATGGAGATACGTGAGTTTGAATTCGATTTTTTTTTGACAACAAAATTTTTATTGCTCAAATTGCTTTCTTATTTTCTTAGTCGGATCTATTTTTGTATGTATAATATTTTCACATTTCATTAAATAATTACCTTATACCGATTCCAATTCTATCAACATTTAATTCATAATGAAAGCAATAAGTATTTATTAATACAGTTATCGGAATGTTTTTATTTATAGATAATTAGAATAATGTAAATTTATGTAGATTGTAAGTAGATGGATATGTATTTTTAAGTTGATTAAGAATTAAAGTTATTTTGAAACAAACACACCATCTGTAGACAGTTCGACGTAAATTTTTTTAAATTCATCAGTAATTACGAATGTGCTGACGATAAAACCATTTCAGATGAATATTACAGATGGTATGTTTAATCAACATAACCTAACTATTTCTCTCTCAGTGGTTTAGTATATTTGTTGGCAATTGCTTTCAAATTTACTTACGCAGTGTTTTCATTAATTATTTGTAACATCCTGAAATTGAAATATCGAAAAAGAAATATGTTAAACCACTGAAGATGTTATTATATTAGTTAATATGTGCTTGGTATAGGTTTTTACCTCGTTTCCACATAGCAACATAATGTATTAGATTATGATCGATATCATAATCAAATCACTAATCAAAGTCATTATCTTATCAAACACATTATTCCGGAGATAAATTTTAGAAATAATACATAATGAACGCGTGATTATTTGGGAAACACCTAATAATGTTACTAATCACCGTTGATAACAAAACATACACGTGTTCTGTGGCATGCTTGTAGTTGCAGAAGTATGTGGATTAGTATCGTTTTGTAGCAGTCCATGCATGTTATTAATAATACTAACGTAAATTGTATAGTTAATAGTAGTAAATAACTAATAATATAACACATTTCATTAATATGTATTTAGCCGCCATGCAAAGTAGTGTGCTCATTTGCAAGACTGGGGTAACTTTGGTCCTGATGGTATTTATCGTAGCCAGTTTTATGAGGTTTTATATCGGCAGTTATTTTTATTTAGGTTTTTACATAATTCATGGCTAGTTAAATATTAATATGATAATAATTCACTTTACATTGCATTCAGATAACATGTATTTACTATTCAAAGCATTTTCTTTCGTTGTTAATTTATTTCGACATTTCGTGTAGGTGCTAAATTTTTTAGCAAAAGTTTTTAAAACATTTGTAAATTAAAAGTCTGCAGTATGATTTCTCAAACATAAGTAATTTAATCGATATTAATGAATACAGTACATTTTCATTGGCTCGGTCGGCCCAATAGCCACAATGTAACTATTGACTTAACCTAAAAAGCAAGAATGCCTTTCATACTCTGCGTTTATTCAATCCGCACATTGTGTGCACTTTATATTATTGTGTTTTCGCATACTCAGCGTTCAGTGCCAATATCATTAACAATATTGATGTTCATACGATAAATAAGGCAGGCATGCCGTTTTATTATCACCACGGTACGACATTTTTCCTTTTGTTTTTTCCGAGTCCTCGATTAGACACTCCGTATGTATTTTTCAAGGATTTTGTGGTTAGGTATATATTTAAGATAGCATTGCTTTGTTTTTGTGCAAGCTGGCATAAAATCTACAAAAAAAAATTCTTACCCCAATAATTTATCATCAATTAAAAATAACGCAGATTCTTACATGTGAAGGTTTTTATAAGCTTTCATGGTTTTGCGTTATCTATTATACATAACTTCCTGTTTATTTGTTTTTTTTTGCACTATCAAATTCAAATAAATTCAGACCAGAAGTACAACACAGTGTTTTTGTTTCGAGTTCGTCGACCGCTAACAACTTATATGTCAACAATTAGGAATCTCGGTACATAAAACCTGATCTGATTCAAATTATGATGGTTTCTATACAGTATACATTAATCATATTTAAAGAGAAATATTCAATTTTACGTATTTTTCTGTAGGAAGAAACCTGGACGTATAACTCGTTTATGGACAACTTTACAAATTAAATTACAGGTACATAAAAAACTTTACTCTTTGTGTAGAAATCGATCGCTAAAACTAGTTTATTGTTGCAATTTCTTGAAAATCGTATTAATGCTAGTTTCAGCGAAACTTTCTCCGAGCATATAAACAGATTTACGCTCAAAAGTTATTTTATCGAAAATGTCCACTTCGCTGCGGCTAGTATTTACATGTAGCCTGAATAATGCACGGAATTTGAATAAAAAAACAATTTATATTTTTACGCTACAAGTGTAAACTTGATCGCTGAAAAAGAACCGACCCAGTATGTATGTACTCATTGTTGGCCAATGCAGTATTTTTAATTTATTTCATTTATATTTCATAAGCCCAGTGCCCTAAATGTTAATGGAAATCCGTAAAAGGTTACTTGTTAACTTGGATGGTTAATTTTAATAAGTTTTTGGACCGCGTGTAGGTAGGTACTGACTGGTGCAGAATGTCAAAATTTTTACACTATTATGGTCACACTACACAATCATATCCGAAGTGTAAAACTGAACTCAAATAAAATAATAGTCTTGTAGTATATTTTAAATTTTCCGAACGGTTTTATATTTCTGCTAACGGCGAGTTGAAGAAAAACGCCGCCCGCCGTTCGAGTGTTTGTAAACACATTTAAAACGTAAAACCGTACAGTGAAGTGAAATTGGTCGTATGAAACTGTTACTAGTTTGTAATGATACGTTTTACCACTCTAGGTACGGCTGTGTGTGGCAGTCTTGCGTAACGTGAAAAAATGAGGTAGCCATCAGCGTACATTTCGCAATGCGACGTTCGTCGTCGAAGATATTTCGTGCGGCATATAAATCAAATCGCTCACTTTTATACACAAGTGGGTCATCCTTTGTCGAATCTCCTTTTCGGTAAATGCTATTTCACCGAGCATCTGTCGTCGGAATTTACCTACACGCCGAGATATTCGTCACGACATGGCGATGGCATGGCGAATAAATGAAATGTGACGGCGGCCATTTGATCGCACCGTATTATGTTTATGGTTCAATTATAAGCCAGGACAATTCGACAATGCGAAATCTCGTGAGATCGTATTATTATTAACGTTATACTTATCCAGCGAATGTATAAAATCGAATATTGAACTATGAACTCGATAATAATATAAAGAACTATGATAGTAATGTTACTTCGCTAATATATTCTTGCTAATCTCGATAGTGGTCTGAAATAATTGGCTTCAAAATTTATTAACTGGCTACTGTAACGTTGTAGAACTAGAGTTAAATTTAATCGTTTTTTTACACACCTTGGAATTATAATAATTATACTATCGAAAGTAGTAGCAACGTAAATTTGACATTGAAATTATACTTATCTACATTTTAAAGTGATTATTATAAAATTAAATCTCTGTAACAGGCATAATCGGTTTATCTTAATAAACGTAAACAAAAATTGCTTACAAACTTTACAATGGAATTCTAAGCCGACAGGTTATACAATCTTCGTCTCGATTTAGCATCTCCCGAGACTTACCGTAATTATTAAATTATGCTAATTTCAAATTGGCCGGTATTCATTAAACTCGTTTGGAGTCGTTGCAGAAGGGTACGCGAGCACAACGGGTTAAATCAAATTCGACTTGTTTTGGCGCGCCGCAGATTAAATTTGTCAACACCAATAAATATTAGCTAATGGCGCTAGTTTTTTCGTCACCGGTGTTGTTATTATTATATTTAAAGTTCCACGTGGAGCAACGCGTTCTATATGTAATATGTATGTTTAAATTTTGACCAATCCACCGAACAGCTGACCGTATGCCAAATTTTAATGCGCTTGATACATTGTAGTCCACACTGCTGTACCCACACATGTATTGAGATGCGTAGACCGAGAATGACGCCAATATTACATCTCTGTATTTATTGTATTGATAATAAATTCTAAAAGAAATTTACTGCTAGCGGCTTTATTCATCGAAACTAGAAAAAATAAATGCCGTTCCAAGTCCCGTAAGAGAGAAACAACTTAATTTATATTGACCTTTCACCGCGAAGCTGGAAAATCTTGTTCTTCTGCACTCTTAATAACGTTATTTTTAAATCAATCAATGAAGTAATTATCTTTTGGCGATGTATTTATTGCTCGGTAGAATACCTTATCAAAACATGTCCCACATAATCTTGTATCTAAGCGTTTATTGTTATCGGCGGTTAATACTAGATTTTTCAATTTGTAATTTTTGATATATTTCAAATTTTAATATTACGTACCGTAGGTAGGCGGTAATATAATAATAAGGAACTCAATATTTTGAGAATGTGTATATTAAAAAAAAGTCGCTTATGACTTGATCTAAGTCCAAATTAATATGGTCGATTACGGCAGAATAGAGGGACTTTAATGAGTATAGTGGTCTTTTCATTCGGGCCAATAACCCGGCGTTCGAAGTCGACAACTCGGTGTCCATGCAAATAATCGCATTTTAACGCCGGTCGGTGACTTTAATTCGCTACAAGCTTTAGCCTATCGTGTCACGAATCTTGTAGGATGGCGCGATCGATTATACGAATCGGCGAGCGGGACGCGATCGTACGGTGTGATACCGTTTTGTCGCAATGTGCAGTGATGCGCTCGACCGTGTAATGCGACCGAAATAGATTCTAATACAATGTATCTTCGCGATATGAAGATTTCAAATATCAAAGAAAATAAACAGACGTACGTATATGACTTAGCAGCTGAGAGTATTTATGACATACACGATGCATGATAACGACCCTCATCTTACTAGTCTATCAAAGCTCGGTGCTTATTAATAAACCACACACAAAGCACTTTACATATATATATAAATATTTGTTTGAATTGATTTTCATAGTACACTTCTTCGTAGATTCTAAAAAGGGATTTAGGTGCACTTATAGATTGACCAGTCAATGATTGAGATGGCGTCTACTTTATAATTGTTATCAATCTAATTCTAATATTTTGTATATAGTTTTGCTATTCTGTTATATGCATGTAATATATATATATATATATGAGGGGTAAATTTACAAAGAGAATTTTTTCCGCTGTGCCAAAATTTGAAGGAGAACATTTTGAACAAGTATTTTTTTGTATAGAATAACCATATAACATGTAAACCAATAGACAAAAATCAATTTCAAAAATATTGAAAAAGTCTTCTTGACATTTTGGCGTATTGGAATAAGTTCAGATTGGAAATACACACTTTATATACTATATATATACTTATAGTATACATAGTAAACACAAATCCATCTGCATATAATATGTAAATGTTTACGTACAGCTTATCATTAATATATTTTTTGATTTTTTATTAGTCTCAGCGTGGATTACACCGCCGGATTTGGTGCGATTTTATGCAAAATCCTCTGTCGTCAATTAATTAACATTTTTATCGATTGTTATTTTTGGCCACCGTCTGATATTAACACCAAAGTTTATTTTCAAGGACCCGAACGACTCGCAAGGTTTTGAGCGCACGTAATAAAATAACGCATAAGTTTTTGTGCGCAATCGGCGTCCGTCTGGCAAGCCGATGTTGGGAAACATTAGAAAATATGTATGAATTGTGTTAACAGGTTATGCAATACTCGATAATTATGAAGAACGCCTTGCAAATTAGGTCGTGAATAACATTTCCATCAAATTATTTATTCCTCCTTTGAGTTTGCTAATTTTGATTTGATACCGTCACCTTAATATGATATTATACAATGACACCAACATCTGGTGATATGAAGAGTGTAATGATGACTTTCTTAGTTTAAAATTACTCCGATTCGTAATCTGAAATCATTAATACATATCAGATTGCTTCAAACAATACTTGTTAAATGCATATTATCGTAAACTATTATAATAACTTTTCTCCCATATTTAAGAGTATGTTGTGCATTTTCTACATCTCGAATGTATCAAAAAGTGATACAATCAACAACTTGCTTTGGTTTTTTATATGAGGATAAAGATGTATTAAAATTTGTTTGTACTGGGAATAAACACTTGGCCGTGTGAATAGTTGCAAGGTAAAACCAACGTTGGAATTTATGCTTGTACAGCAATCTGCTTAGAAATCATACGTCATTGTTAATCACATCGTATTTACATTTTTCAATATGAATATTAACTAACTTTGTTTACGAGGAAACGGTTAATACGATACAATGTACTAATAATAACAGCCGTATATTTTTGTTCACTCACGTGTTATTATTTATCGTGAAAACGCCAAATTAAATTTTACCATGTGTCTTTTTTTGATACTCCATAATTATCGCCGAGTCGTCAGTTTCGTACAGAGGAATGTAATGTTTACTAATTTAGAAATCCAAATAACAGGCCAGCGTTCATAGTCCCATCGTTAAGTATAGATTTGGCGTATGGCGATTATCCGGTAAATGTCAGTCATTTTATTCGCGGACCGTTATTCAGTAATATGGCGGATGGTACTAACAGGCAATAACCCTCCGACTCGTTCCGTTATTTCTATTATCGCGGACACGGCAAATCTTTAACCTCTTGAACATCCAACACTTTATGAGTTTTAATACGTCAAACAATTCCCATATAATATGTATATCGTACTCCCAGAAGTAAACTGTAAATCCACGTCAATGTCCTTGGTGTGAATAACTTTATAGTATCTATGTGTGTTATGGAAAAGGGTTCTTTAATCATATACTAAATATAAGTATTGTTCTATATTTTACTAAATATAATTAAAATATGCTTTGATTGATCCGGTGAATCGATTACATTAATGTTGTTTTGTTTTAAATGAATTCAATCTCCGTCATTCTATAAAAACATCATTAGGGATAAACATCTCGAACAAGTCGTATACAATTAAGCTTTCAAACTGTTGTTTGTTTAGGGTCAATGTATGATATGAAAAGAGCACCCGCGGTGAAGGTGAGATTTGAGTGCAAATATTTTACAAAAACTGCCGATTATCATAACCTCAATGTTTTGTTTTGAAGCATTTTGACAGCTTGTTTTTGTTATTTCGCGCCAAATCGTTAACCACATTTTTTATATGAATACAGTATAACGGTGAATTTATTGAAAACATATCAAAATAACTGTTTTGAGATTAGACTCAAAGTAATAAACACACGCTAATAAATCATAGTAGGCTATTATTATAAATTATGATACATAACGATACATGTCATTGTTTTCAATTATTTTAGTATGTTTTAAATGATTCAATATAAGTATTGAAAATATGAAGTATACAAGTATACCAAGGTAAAATTGGTTAAAGGAAAATTAACAAGCAACTCATTAGTGTTGGTGCTTATGATCTTTGGACATACGCCAGACATTTTAAATTGTCAGGAAGTTTCAATCATATTTGACCAATTATAAAATTTATTAAATACAAATATTGCAAGCGACGATAAGTTTTTTTTCTTGCGATGGCGTGTGGTGTTGCTGAGGCACAGTAAATTGTTGATCTTTAACATATCGAAAAATAAATTTATTACGATTTTATTAAATAAATAAAAAAAATCAAAACCATATACAGTCCAGCGATTTAATATCTCAAAACAAATAATAAATACGAATATCATTATCCACCCGGTTTGAAAAACGTATTTTCGTAAAATAAAATCGTAATTTTCCCGCTAATTTTATTGGCTAAAATTTTCGGAATTGTCAAAAATCGTTCGGTTGGCGTCAGCCGCGAGTTTCGGGGAAACGGCTACGCAAACTTTCCTTTATTGTCGTTTTCAAGTTTGGCTTGTGCGATTTTTCGAATATCGCAATGTTTGATTATATTATCAAGTTCGAAATTCAAATTGGAAAACTGGAATGGAACAGCTGAGAAAGTGTCATGGCGCGCCGCGCGTGCCGCCCGCTTTCATTATCGGTCAAGCCGCTTCGAATACCAGTTCCCGCCAGTCGAGATTGACGCAAACTACCGTTCGAATTTAAAAATGTTACAAGCAACGGCTGAAGTACTGTTTTGAAAATGGAATAATAATTGTCTCAGTATATTTCTTAGGTAATTAATAATTGTACATTCAACACTCAAATTATGTCAGACTTATTTACTTAGATATAAATAAATATCTGTTGTATTTTAGAAAGAAGGCCAAAATGTAAATAAAAAAAATATTACTGAAATACTTTCATCATCTTTCTTCGAATCGTAATTGGCTTACTCATGCCGGTCGCTCATTATTCTAAGGAATTTATTAGTCAAATAAGTCAATGAATCGGCTCGATCGTGGAGTAGTAACAGCTGATAAAATACATATATTAGAACACTAGCTAAGTTTGTTTATTTATTATTTACCAGACGAATACGTCCTCCGACATCTTTCGTTTACCATAGTTAATTGCGTGTGTGTACACGTTTTATACATTTCATGATAAAATAATTAATGAATCACTCGGCCGCATGACTTCACCGTTAATCATCGGCGATGAGACATTCTCGTTCATTTCGAATACCATAACATGTGCACATCTTCTTACCTGTAAATAACACTCATCTTTCATATTAACCAATGTCTGCATCTGTTCTTTCAATGAACAAATTGGATGCTAGGGAAATTGAGGTGGTGGTAACGATGGTAACGAACATTATAGCTAACGGAGTGATTTGTTTCATAAAGATGAACCTCCACCAGACCCCGGCGACTCGAGCAGCCTAAGCGGATCGAGCAGCAGCGTCTGCAGCAGCAGTGGCTCGGAGGGCGGCAAAGACAGCACCAGCCCGACCGACAGCCCCACCGACAGCTCGCCCGGCAGTCCGACCGGTCCTAGACGATCGGCACGACGCAGAAGAAAACCGAAAGCCGCCAGAGACCTGCGTCCTCGTCTCACTTCCCCAGAGCCTCTCTCGCGATTCGCAGACCTGAACCTTTCGGAGCTGGATCTCGCGAGCCTCCTCACATTCTATTTGCTGCCCACCGAGCAATTGGCCGGCCTCGGCTATCCTGTCGCCGACGCGCAGCATCCCACGCGAGCTCTCATCTACGCGATCGATTTCAATTCGATAGTGTTTAATAAATTCGACGTCAACGCCCGCGAGTTTGTTCCGAAAGACTTGCGCGGAGACGACAGTGGCCGGGGATCCGGGAGCTCCAGTCCTCGCTCGGCAGACAGCGACCCCGACAGCGAAGAGGACCGCATCAAACCGGGAGTCGAGCGTCGCTGCGCTAGGTGCACAAAAGGCTTCTTTTTATCTGCGAGCGCTGATCGCTATCTGACAACGGAGCGTTGCCGACACCACTGGGGAAAACTTCGCCGATCGACTTCCGGTTCACCTCCGACTTGGACGTGGGCATGCTGCGGAGAGCCTTCCGGGTCTCTGGGATGCTCTCGTGCTCCTCTTCACGTCTGGTCTGGGACTTGTGCGGGGCTCAACGGCCCTCTAGAAGGCTTCGTCCAGACCCGTCCGCGCATACCCGATGCGCCCAGACGGCGAGTCCTAGCTCTAGACTGCGAGATGTGTTACACAGCCAGCGGCCTGCAGGTCGCTCGTCTCGAAGTAGTGGGCGCCGACGGTTGCAGAGTATACGGCACATACGTCTTGCCGGATATTCCAGTCGTAGACTATAATACGAGGTTCTCAGGAATCAGCGCTCAGGATATGAAGCACGCCACTAAAAGTCTAAAAGACGTACAGAATGATCTCTTAGAACTTATCGACTCCGATACTATTCTGGTCGGTCACGGGCTAGAAAACGATCTGAGAGCCCTACGCATCCTGCACCGACGCCTGGTTGACACGGCTGTCAGCTTCCCCCACGCCCGTGGCCTTCCATTCAGAAAGTCTTTGCGGACCCTCACAGAGCAGCACCTCTTGCGGCCTGTTCAAGAGTCGCATCACTGCCCATTGGAAGACGCCCGCGCATCTCTCGAACTAATGCTATGGAAGGTCAATCGCGATTTCCGCTTAAGCGAGACTCGATCGCAAATATCCCAGAAGCAGTGTTAGACTACTCGAATTGAAGTGAGAAAAGACTTAGCATCGGCTTAAGTGTTTATTAGACTTACGTAGTATTATTTTTTTAACGTTCCTGACGATGATTTAAATGGTGATATGACGATAACTGTATGAATGAATGCCGTGTATTCGCGGAACACTCGTGATCGTTTTTAATTCTTAAGTGTAACTGATTGTAATCAATTGTCTCGTACAAATCGATGAGAAATCTCAACAGTGCCTTGCGACGGGGCGAAAGTGATGCGGCCCGCGGTCCCCGGTCGTTTCGGGTGGCCGCGGGCCGCGATTCTGTGTCGATTTTTGTGAATTTGACATTCGACTGGAAGTATATTTTGTGATTTTTTTTGTTTGTTCACGTGATTGAAATTCGTCCTACGTTTTTATATACCTGTTGGATGTTTTCTCATTGAATACATTTTACAATAATTTTTATTTACCTTTGTTTTATTTATACCTCCGAGTGAAATCACCCACTGTCTATCCATTCTATGCAACTCCATTCTCACATACAAAAATATGCATTAAACACCTTATTCACAAACTAAATCGCACTACATAGAATACGGATAAAATTAAATTTATTCAGTTTAGTCTTTCTAAAAGTAGCATCATTTTAGAAGTGAATAATAATAAATTCAAAAGAACATCGCTCGTAAGTATTATCAGATTCTGCGTATGTTTAAATACTGGATCCAGATAACAACACTTTTCAAGAAGAGTTATACACAATTGCTTGATTAAAAAATATTGGACAACATCGAAGTGATAACAGTGACATAAATATCTATGGAAATCTATTGATTATGTAAACAAAAAAACACGGAAAACTATTAATTGATTTTCCTTATCGTGCGTATTTCAATAAAATAAAATAAACTTGCATTGAACATAATAAATTATACTTAGTAGTAATATATATAATAATAACTAGTAGTATAATGTCATAGGGGGCTACACACGTTCAAGTTTGCACGCTCAATCGTTGGTGTGAGACTACTATTTTTTTCCCTGAACATATACTAATTTTAGGTAATCATGTGACAGGCCGTCTACCGGCATACAATGAAATAACAAATAAACCATTAATAGATATAGGTGTTTCAATTATTATTATTGCTTAATATTAACATTCTCGATTTGACCAACAAACGCACTGTAGGTTTTTAAAGTTAATAGTTTATATTACAGAATGAAATTAAAATAATTGTACGTACAGTTTCAATATTTAAAAAATGTTAATAAAATATTAAACGAAAATAACAGTAAACTTTAATCAATGCTTTAAATCACCACTCTCCTTATGAGGTTTGTAAAACGGAAACAATTTAATTAATAACAGTGTTATAATATCGTAAATTCTTTAACACTTGGTTATTGTATTTTATGATCGTTCATGCATACTTTCGCGAGTTTGCATGATCGTGTGTAGCTCCCTTCAGTAGTTTCATCACGACGATTTAAATCGGTACTTGTATCAAATATTTATAAATAAACTATAAAGGTGCGGGCTGAATTGTTTATTAAAATGCGGGCTTTCTAATTTACAAAATAAAATGTTGTTAAATTGAAAAAAAATGCGTTTAAGAAGGTATATAATACAAGGTTATAATATTTTGTAGAAAGACCAGTCAAGTGTTAAATATATATGTGAGAATAACAAAGAACAATATTGAAACTCTAAATATTATACGTATATCGGAAAATATCTCGATGTACGTGTGAACAGTGTATGAAAAGTTTTCTTTACTAGTTATTATTATGATGTCAATGTTCTCTTCACAGAACATCGACCGAACATGAAAACGTACCGTTTCTCGTATTTTACCGTACTTTGTAAAAATACAATGAATCATTTATTATTTCTAATAAAAAACAATTCACATAAAGCTGACGCATCAAATATGTTCTAAAAATATAGGACGCTAGTCATTTTGTTAATTTTATAGATTAATTTCATGAAATGAGTCCATAAATTTTAGTCATACGAGAATCACTACAAATTATCATATATGCGAAGTAAGTGATTATTTTATAGTTATTTGTGACCAGCTTAGCACGCGCCGGATGGATCGCTCTATATAGTACAGGTCGCGGGTTCATTTCCCGTGCTTCCAAAAATTCGGAGCTAGTTAACAATTTTGAGTTGATGACAATTAATTTTTCAAGGCTGCTGTAAAGATCCAACGAAATTCACGGTAAAAGATATATGGCCATGTCATATTGAGCTAATTATCACGGACTAATAGAACGCGTAATATTATAATTATATCGAGTTAAGTAATAATTTAAAGTTTTATAAATAACAATGCCGCGTGTTAATTGTAAAACCTCCATGCCCAAGACGACGATTAATTCAGATAGCAGATTTTTAGCGGAAATGGAATATATATTATAGATTTTCGGCTTATATTGACAGATATTTTTCTTGAGAATCAGCTGACAATTTCCCAATTCGTCCAATCCTGCATATTTGGATTTCTAAAAATCCTGAAGCTGAGCTATTCGAACCCGCAATCTTCGGAACTGAAGCGTGCACGCTAACCACTACCGGGGAGATCGTGTATTATTACATCCTCGATAAATAGGTAATTATATATCAAACGAAATAACCGTTGAAATAATGAACTAACACGAATAATTATACAAATGTATATGGTACCTAAAACACTAGTCGGGAAAACTATTCAATTCCATCAAATGTGTTTTGTTTCGTAAATTACTATATTGTTTTCTCTTCAGGAAGTCTCTTTCTTACTACTAATAGATTTTATTATCACGAGACAAATAAGTAACGATTCTGTTATATGATCACAACTGAAATTAAATTTCCTTATGACGGAAAGCAATATATTATAAAATTACGTATTTGAATTTGAGATTTAGTGTCTTATTTTAATTATCTTATCTCTATTATCTCTCGTTGATGACTTTCTGCTGGATTTTGACGTTTCTTTGCTTTGAAATCGCCGTGGGTGTGTTATCTATCAAGTTCTGAGGTCCCAATCATAGAATGACAAGATCTTCAACACGAATGACACACCCTATATATATGACACTCGAGTTTCTAATCGTATCTCTGCATTTTGACAATCGAGTAGCTGATGTGACCTTTTAACAGAAATAGAAATAGTCATAAAAGAAGAAATTTTCCAGGTGAGATTGGCCATCAAAATGTCTACACAGCGGATTGTTTTATTACACTATCTTGAGTTCGATTGCCACACGCTTTTCAAACAAATTACAAAGACACGAAATAGACATTTTAATTACTGGTTGCAAATCAAAATTTTATTTTTATAGAATAACATTTCTAAACACTACCGATTTATCATATTTTCTACATTGGTGTCGTTTTTATTCACGAATTAGCAGTTTAACTCATCTTTAATCTGATTACACTTCGTGCAAAATAGTTTAAATGTGTATACAGTATTCTGTTGTAAAAGTAATTAATAAGCAGCCATAGTTTTATTTGGTGCTTAACATTACAATTATTACACGAAAGAATTTTACTGCACTAGAAAATTGATGATTGGGAAATTGGGTCAAAAAAATCCATATCCCTTCGTGTCCAGCCGAAATTTAAATTTAAAAGTCCATTAGTAATAATAATCATGGTTCCATTATATAGTTCTGGGTTTCTACCTACAGGGACGCCTGTTCAAATCTTGTAGTTGAATTTAAATTAGTACGTATTTATTGTGATTTTGGAAGCAGTAGATGACTTCATAAAATTGTAGGCAAGCCACAAACGCAATTGTCGTCACATTCTCATATGTGGGTGGGTCCTGGAAGTGATTTACTTTTTTGAGTGCCCATGCCTACGATATCCAGTAATTATGAACCAGTGGCGGGTTTAATTTGCAATGGGGATATTAGAATATGATATAATAAATGATTGTACATGTATCGCCTGGTGATTGTTAATCCTTTGGCATCGCCGTTTTCAGCCATGTAACTAACTACTCAACAATCACAACACGGATACACAATAAATGCAAACAAACCTCGTGAAATAATTGAAAATAAATCTGCACTTTGAAGAGATATTTCGGATCGGACATTGTTAAAAATACACGAAGTATTTGTTATGAATAAGTATTGCTTTTTAGTTATCGATATGACGCTAATTCGAAACATTACAATATTTTTTTAATTCGGATAACTTGTTTGGTATAAAATGATTAAACTGGTGTATATAATTATACGGTAAAATCTAATCGTATAGATATTATAAACATTATTATATTATTGATTGCGTTTCAAATTGGTTATGTAATTAAAATTGGCAATATGCTGTAAAATGACACGTAATTAAAGACTTAGTTAATTATTATGTAGTCGTTTACATACATAGCTGGTAAAATTAATATTTGTATTAATCAAATTTATTCATTATTTAATAAATATTCAGATTTTCTTGTCACAAAATATTCTAAAAATAATTGTTCAAATACTGTCAATTTATTTATCTATATTTTTGCCATTTCGATCAGTTGTTGATAATTTTAAACAAAAAAACACACTTTGAATCCACCGGACTGCGTATTACGAAATAATATGTTTGGTACATTTCCACAGTATACACTACGTATATTTCCATCGTTAAAATTAAATTTCCTACCGTTTCAATAATTTCAAATTGGGTTTTCCATGATTTGATTTCCAGTTTTGTACAAAATTCATTTTCCTTTGCCATTTCATTACATATTAATTAAAACTAATTTGACGAAAATAAGATTGTAATAGGGGCCTAATAGATAAAAAAATTGACGGTCATCATATTGTATAGTATTATTTTTTTTCCAAATTCGATCCTGATTGAGTATACGAACAATACGGCGACGTATCTCACAATTTAGTTGTTTCTTATTTCAGTTAGCTCGAAGAATATGCAGGTTAGGTTGAAGTATTAATATATCCGCAGCATGTGACCGATCCAAGTCCAGAATCGCAGCTTTACTATCTTTGTATTGAGTATTTTTATGGTTAATGTTCATATATTCCCATTTAAACGAAGTTGTACCATCAGTGGCGTAGCTACCGAGGAGGAAGTAGTTGGATCAGGCTGCCTCGAGGCGCACGAATCAAGTATATTTAATGCCAGAGCTAAGAAAAAATAAAAAAATCCTGGAAGGAACTAAAAAATTAAATATAACGCGAGCTTAAAAAAAAGAAACTAGGGGGCACAACTATTTTACTTGCTCCGTGACGCTTAATTTGTAGCTACGCCACTGTGTACCATCGTATCTTCCGTATCCGTAGCGAGCGTATGTTTCTCAAAGTTCAGCATCACGGTTTCTTTCAATCTTTATTCGCTGAATTAATTCATAGTCATTCAGAGCAGTTTTGTATGGACTTGAATGTGTTTTGTAAAGTATTTGGAAGCTATATTACATAACATTACTCGTACATAGTTGTAACGCTTTTAGGAAACGTTTATAGACTCCAAACACAGGTTGTCGTGGATATCATATTCTTAACCTGTCTGATTATTTAGTAGAGTTACGTTGTTTAGCCTGCGTTTCTCTCGTTTAAAGCGCGGTTATGTAATGCTGAGCTATAATATTGGCTAGATCGAGTAAATTTGAAGTTAGTCGAATAACACATGTGCCACTTTTACGCACTTCGGACTGGTTGGTAGTTGTCAATTCACAAAGCTGTTTGCGGTCGTATCAATCACGTAACTTTTAAAAAAATCGTTCTATTTACATTTATTCACAATACTTGAGCGATTACTATGCAAGATAAATGCATTTTTTATGATATCTTAATTTATTAATCTGAATTTTTGTACGAGATAAATATCGTAAAATTCCCCATTATTAATTACTTATTTATGACTAGCATCATAGTGCAAATTTAATTTTGTGTTCTTCCAATTCTTAAAGCTCCTGGTTAAATCCGTAGAGAAAAATATATCAAATATAATACACGTTTACATGGTTTTATTTTATATCAATGCATTTTTAGTGAAAACGTCTTACTTAAGAAAGCCTGATTGTTATAAAGCACTATTATTAGTATTGTATATTCCTTGTTGAGACGTATCTTCTGTAATATGATTTCGTATTTATTTCTTATTATTACTATAGATGAAATGTACTCAGTGTCCATATATTTTTTCTTAACTTTCATGCAATTTTTAACACACCTGTTAGAATACGCTCATAGTTATCGTTTAGTCATTTTTTAGGATATATAATGTATTATCACCTCCTCTGATAGCCTCATATATATTATTTTACATAAGCACTTCCGAAATGACTTGCAATAAATCAAACTCAGCACTGTATTCATTTTGTCAAACACCTATTATGAGTAATATGCGCGGTTTAGGCATAATGTGCTATAATGTTAACTATTCTCTCAATTGACTTTGGTGTCGACAGTGTCAATTAAATGACTGAATTATGTGCTTATTGAAGATGATCATATTTATAGTATGATGCATTGGTTTATAAATTAGTTAAAAATTATTTAATAAATAGAAAATTTTTATGCGTTATTTATAGTAAATTGTGAGACTACTTTTAACATTTATTATGTTATAGCCATCGCTCACGTTACATAAAATATCTTATATGCATGAAATAGAAAGTGAAAGAGATAGACTTGGTTCGCACACGAATCGTATCATTGTGAAAATGTTATTAAGTTACATAAACGAAATAGGAATCTACTTCGTGTGTCGTATTTTTAGTTGGCAAATGTACCAAGTTAATAAAGTAGGCAGGTACCACACATTGTACTTTTGACAATCGCTTTTCGCTACATTATATGACAGAGCCTTCTTCGCAGGCATTAGATTGTTCACACACATGCAATGAAACAAGACGAAATTCAGTTTTCAGACAAGTTTTTTTTAATTACTCATTGCAAAAGATCTCATAATGTCTATTCCTTAATCGTCTCGGCTTAGTTGCGTTGGTTACACATGTCAAATTATAGACTTACTACAATATTTAAAATCAGATAAGTGCATTTTTCCACAACGTTTATTGTATAACCATCATATCGAACATGAAAAAGAAAAAGGAAATAACGTACACAAAACAAATTTTACGGGAGGCTCAAAAACGTTTATTTAATGACTGAACCTCAAAGCGCACGAAGACAAAAGCTGGTGCTTAAGTTACCCTATCTGATATTATTTTAATATATTTTTTAAACAAAAACCAATAAAATTTATGTGTTGGTCCATTTTCTTGATTGATAATTTCATATGCGACCCTTTTTTCAAACTTGAAAACTTAATTAAAACTCAAATTAGGTATTTAAAGTTTACTTTATTTTGATAGAACGTTCATTAAATTGTAAAAGTACATTTTAATTATCGGAAAAAAGCTATTTTAACAAAAATGAAAGTTACGTTTTTTTCATATCTACAATCGATATGTACTCGTAAAATCAATAGTGACTACGTTTTCCGGATATTTCATTAAAACAATCCCTGAATACATAACCAAATAAATATTTATAGTACATTATAAAACACATGTGTGTGTCTGTCTGCCACAGGAACTCCTCCCAAACGGTGAATAGTGAGTGGCGACGTGAATTTTTGGTTGGCATTTGTAGGTCAACTGTGTTATTTTCATCTTTTAACATCATCACCGATGGTTAACAAGACACTAAAAGTATTGCATACAGCCAAGTATTGAATCAATTTGTAATACGGGGATGAATACAATCAATTTTAAAACATGATGTATTTAAATTTGTGGCCGGCAAATAAAGTCATTAAAAAATAAAACACATACTTGTTATAATGCGATACAAATATGTAATCAAGACCTGATAAGACACATCAACATAATCGTTTTCTCCTTAACATTTTCTTCATATTATACCTAAATTATAACGAGATTACGAGTCTCTTGTTTTCAATAGACCCTTTAATCATATCGTATATAATCTAAAAAAATCTATAATACATCCCTTGTTTTCCGAAATATTTTACTCAACAAGGGGATTAAATTTTGCTATCGACTATTTCACCTGTAACCCGCCGAGCCATCGAACTGTTTATCGTCTATTTTCGCTTTTACGATGGTTGTTATATTATAGATAAATGTATTTTTTCGTTTTAGCTTTCGCTTATTCTTATTTATCTCGTTTCTCTGCTGCCATTGATTGCGATTTCTAACGAGCTTAAAATTTATTTTTGTGTAAATTCATTTTATAGATATTATATTCGATTTACTACCATGGATCACCAATATTTCCATGTAAAGCGATATTACTACATATATTATATAACGTGCCGAAAACAGTTGTTTTCGTACGGGGTTAAATTTGTTATTAATAATATCATTTTTGTTTTGCAAATGACAGGTAAAGAAAAATCACATACAAAATTGAAGTATTATTATTAAAAGTATTTTTTTATTCGATCCAATTAATTTTATGCGAATTATAACAATTAGTTTTTTGTAACAGAATAAATTATATCACGTTGGTTGGTAATTAAAATCGTTGCTTAGTATATACCACCATGCTGAGTAAAAATTGTTGATTTGATATACATCTTTTGTACACATCTGTCTTTTCTGTATGCACTTGGCAAAGGTATTGTCACCAGCCGAAGAGTTTAATGTGTATTTGATTTATTTATCAAAAACAAGACGCGATTGGCACACGTAGATGGCCTATCCCTATCTATAAGAATGTGAATATAAAAGACGATTTTAATTTCGGATACTTATGTCGTATTCAAGAGTTCAAAATAATATTTCACATGATAGTGCACAGTGCACGTCTTATTTATTGGCACCACATTTAAATAAATTGCGTCTCAAACATTCTCGGATCTACGAAAGTATTTATGTTTATTATTGAGAAAAAAAACTATGTATATAAAAAGTGTCGAAATTTTTTGGCTCTGATTAAATATGTGACCATTGTCTAAAATAACTTTGCATCACGAACTCGGAATATTTATTAGATCATTGCTGCAATTTGCTTCTTAATTTGAGCAGCTTTTTTATGCTGTACCTGGAAATGGTGGGATGTTATAAATTTGTATATATTTGTATACATATTTTTTTGCGTTACCATTGGGTGGAGGTGAGTAGTTGATAATTCTATGGGGGTTATCAAATATTATTGCATCCGTAAAAAATCTCTAAATATATTAACACACGTATTTAATCACTTTGTAAACGGCTTTAAACGGAAATATTTTTCATTATCAGTACTGTGAGCCTCAGTAGATTAACTGTATAATATACTTTTGATACAAAATACCACTCTTATTAAAAATATTTGTTTTTTGAATTAATAACTAAATGATTTTTCAATGATATATAAAAATCATGCGTGCGCCACTGTCTAATAAAATGGAGATGAAAATTATATATCGACAGTGGAAAGCAAAAGGGACGTAACCCATATAGAACAAATTTTACAGGAGGCACAAAAAATGTTCATTAATGATTTTAAGCCAAAGTCAAAACATTACATATACAAAATTGTCAAGTGCATGAAGACTAAACCAGGTGTGTTGTTTACTCAATATGATATTAATTTAATAAGTAATTTAAGAAAAACCAGTAAAATTGATTAGGTGGAAGCTTTTTTCCTGGTCGCCGATTTCATTTTTTTTATACCATGTTCGCTCCCAAATTGGAGCATATGGATCTACACGATGTGAAGAATCCACTCCGAAAGTAGAGTATATGGATCTCCGCAATATGAAGACGGCTTGGCAGATTATTTTTCACGAGAATTGTTTCTCAGACTCAACCCAATGGGCATCCTGCATTTTCTGATTTTTAAATTTTAAGATTTCATACATCATCTTTTTTTCAAACTTAAATGCTTAATTTAGACACTAAATAGGCATTGTCAGCTTATATTCTGTTGGTAGATAGATAACTGAAGCTGAATATAATCGTTGAAAAAATAGTTTAACGAGAAATAAATAATATACATGCGTAAATCGAATGGAAAGAAAACAGTTTGTCGCTCGCTCATTTCACGCTTCTGGTCGCTCCACAACACTATACGCATATGTATGCTTATAATAGTATTATTTAGATAAACCGTGGTCATGCTATGTTATTTCAGATTCTTGCTTTAATCAACCTGGCTTTGATACTTCAAATATAGATGTACTGTGCAAACAGATATCCATTTCCCATTTGGGAATAGCCAGTATAACAAATAATTGGTTTGGTATTAATTTATTGTCATATCTGGTTATCTCCAATTAATGTTTTGGACGATTTCTTTTAGGGATACTTTGAAAATTCGTCTGGTATATTATTATGTACAAATATGTAGAATCGTGATTGTGGCGGGTAAATGGATCTTTATACTAATATCGCATACAGCTTTGATATTCATGATTCAGTTTTAATCGATAATGTCAACTAGCGGATCGCAGCTGTGCGTCATTTGTTAGTACATCACTAATGTAAGGTCATTTACAGGACAAAATACACTTGGAATTGTTGACCTGTATCATTTTATTAATATTATAGATTCCGTGTATTTATAAAATATCAAACAATTTTGCGCAGCGGTTTTTTACACAGACACAAAAGATATCCACAACATACTTATTTAAAAACAACTATGAAAAAAAAGTGTGTTTTTGTGAAATAAATCAATTGATCGTTGCCTTCTCATTCGGCCAGGTGGGCTTGCTCGGAATGAAATCCATCATTATCAGTCAGGCATTATCACAACAAATAGATTTACCTGATAAACAAATCTACGCAGGCAATGATCCGCATAGGTTATGACTGAGGATCAATCTCCGAGTGACCTCACTTATTTCTGCTGAAAAACGCGGGTGTTAATGACCACTGGATTTATTATATGTGGAATTGAATACAATACAGCAATAAACAATATACGAGTATGCTATTCCGTTTATGAATAATTTTAGCAAAATTAACATTGTTGTATTTTATATATTGTAGGATTAGCACCGTATTAAAATACATCTATAGTTATAATTTAAACATAATTCAATGTATTAACTAATATTATCAATAACTATTTCGGTTGTTACGCCATTTTTAAGACTGCATAATAAAACAGTTTCTTATTAATATTTCTTTTCGGTTCAATTTATAAACGTAATTAATAACGTGACAGATTATTTTTCAAGAGAATTGTTTGTCAGACAATTACTCAACCCAATAGCAATACAGTCCTGCATTTTCGAATTTTTCTAATCCGATAGATGCGGAATCGAACCCTCATTCCTCGGATCGCTAGGCGCGCACGTTACCAACTACGCTACCGGGGAAACGTCTTTATATTGCGGAAATCTATATACTCATTTTTCGGAGTAGATATCTTCACACTATGTAGATCTATATGCTCCATGTTGAGAGCGAGCATGGTATAAAAAAATAATAACGTATATGCCACGAAATTTATCTTTCCGTGTATCATATTAATATAAAATTTAAAGATAACTGGCACATTTTTGACATTCATTAATAATTTCTAATTCACATATTCGATCATTATCTTGTTTTTCTATTTGTATAGTTACAATTTACAGCCATCATAGCCATAACCTCCATCCCAGTGCAGTAAATAAAAGGGAAGTCAAGGTTTCTAATCGCACCCTTCGGATTAATTTTTTTAAATGAGAAATGGTAACATTGATAAAAGAAAAACATTGCATTATTATTAATCGCAGGTTCTTGCTAGTATTGAGCTTGACATTTAAAAAAAAACTAGCTGCATAGACATAGACGCAGAACGGCTGTTGTATTATATTATTTTAACGCCGTGTGGTTTTCAGCGATAACAGCGATATTTCGTTGTTTATCATTCATAAATTTGAATTGATTGATATTTAATATTTGTCTCGCTTATCAATGGATTAGTGCTACCTCATTTTCGATGTCAATAAATATATTCGTAATTAATATTTTCGACTGATGGTGCTTGATGGAAATTGATTTAAAATTCTAAA
>JAGVSQ010001479.1:0-29094 GCA_022683975.1 Rhyacophila evoluta | reverse complement strand
TTCGAACTAATGAATTATACAGAGTTTTGAGTATTGTAACATCTGAAAAGATCCTTGACTTCGAACTTTTAATATTCGAACTCTGCATCATCTGGTGTAATATGAATATAGAAAATAAAGAAATAATGTACTTTAATGAATTATTTAAACTATTAAACAATTAATTAAATAAAATTAAATCGATGTCAAGAGGTTTTCCCCATAAAAGATTATACTGCTTTCTTAAAGATTTCGATCTTTAGTTATTATTTTACTCCATAAGAGATTCAATAAATTTTTCGTGAAAAAACGCATATTAAACAAATATACGGTGAGTAATTTATTATATTGTATAAATATGAATAAATATATTAGATATATTCGATGTCAAATTGACGGAGTAGTAATGAATTTCATGTATCGATTGACGAGTATATTTTCTTTCACTACGATGTAGTAGATATTTTTCTTATATAGATAGCATATTAGATAGATATAATGTTACGAAACAGCCCCGATAGATACATTTACTAATAAAGTTTGTTGAACTAAGAGTGGATGCAGGAGCAGCCCGCTTCATTCACATCCACCAGTGGATAAACTCCGCTGCTGAAGTGTTATTGTATTTTGGCCGGCACACAAAAATAGTGTAGTAATTTGTTTTCATTGATACATAATAATTACTAACCATTCATTCTCAAATAGGAATAAAAATTAGCTCATTTTTGTTGTGCCGTGTATTGTTTTGTGTGAGATCTGACTCGTGGGTATAATCAAGTTATCATCGTTAATATGATTAAACAATTTATTTATTGGGTGTTATGTTACCTATGATGTAATTTGAATTATGCTTATTGCAAAAAATCTCAATATGAGAAACAAATCTTCTGCGATAAATTAAAAATCGACATACTCTTTTACTACCGCATTCAGTTAAATAACGAATCGTTTTTTCCATATATTCCAATCAGAGGTGGGCCATAATGGGGAATTTGCAAATAAAATTGAATGTCTTTTTTTAAATATCGATATATTTTGACTTGTTTTACGATGCTTAAATGAACTGGCATTAAAAAAACAGACGATTTTTACAAAGACGTTTTAATGGGATATGAAGATAAGATTATAGCTTACTACACACCCACAGAAGTGTAGTTTATGAGTGTTAAAAATGCTACAGGTGCGACTAACTACCACAATAAAGATTGAAATTTTGGAACAGTGCATACGAAAACAATAAATCTGTTAGGAATAGCATAGTGAATGAATAAATTTATCTGTATTCTATAATATTATCAAGGTAATGTGTATGTCTATCACAAAAACTCCTCTTAGAAAACAATAGCGACGGGAAATTTTACATGTCACTTTAGCTGCCATTTATAGGTCAATTGTTCAACCGATGATCAACCAGAGACTAAAAAGCTTTTATGAGAACAAGACTTGAAATGAATGTCTGAATAGTACACTAATACATTAGATATTACATAAGCTGTTTTGAAGATACACTTCAGAATTTGTGTTTCCGGGACTATTTCCGACAACTGCAAAAGGATTGTGAAACAAAGATGCAGACATTTTATTTAAATTATTAAAAATCATATTTTTCATACTTTCTTCCGCAGTAGCTGAGAAATTAGCTGCGCACTTTGGATCCGGGGATTGTGAGCTCAATTCCAACATCTGCTGCATTAAAAAAAATTCAGAACTATATGCCCATCGGGTTAAACAACTGCCTGTTCTCGTAAAAAATGATTTGTCAAAACATATCTGCGGGGATCCATGTACTCCACTTTCTAAATGAATATTTTCACAATGTGTACATCCATATGCTGTACTTTCGGAGCGGATATGGTGTAAAAAAATATTACATTGACGAAACACGTGTCGTTTAAATCTAAGCGAATAAATTTCTAATAATAAATATGTCGGTAAATATAAAACCACGATTAAAATAAAAACAGCCATCGTGCCACTTTATGGTCTTACTTGTTATGCATACGTACGTGTAACAGGCCATCTCTATAGAGGATTAAAGCGACATTAACATTGAACCGAGAAGTTGGCTATCGCGAAAAGTTGCCATAATCTACGATAACCGCTTTCCCTAGATGGGCATCGCTGGACGCGGAACTTGCTCTTTCGTTATTATTTATATTTAATCTTTATGTTCGCTATTATACAATGCGCGATTATAATATTATTTTTAACCGCCAAGAAAATTATCGAAAAGAAATATGCGATGACTAACACGTTTCGCACTTCGCAGAAAGAATTAGAGATAATAATTGACTAAGGATAATAACAATTTATTCAATCATCGCAAGCCGTCTAAACTTCTATAGAAGGGAAATAATAATTAAAAAATCTCCTTTTCGGTTGAAATAAATCATGTAAAAGGTGTTCAATTTAAATAACGTACAAAGAGATTTGAATAATGATATTTAAGTAAAAAACAGGTATCCTCACTGGTAATCACTAAACATTAAGATTTACGAGCGTAAAATCACAACTTTGCAACAACAGTGATTCAACAATATAAGTTATGAGTGAGACGAAAATATAATTTTTAAAAATAAACGGTCGTTTATTTTATCTAAACAATTTTAGTTTTATCGAGATTAGTATGCAGGTAGAAATACGATTATTATTAATTTTACAAATAACTTAATAGTTTTTATGTATATTTCAGAAACTAACAACTGAGAAAATACATGACGATCTGTTTTTTCATGTCCTCTTTGAGAAAGTATAATGGATCTCGACAATATGAAGACTTTCAACAACGTGTAGATAAATTTTATTATGATAATTTGTATGAGACGATCTCACTCAATATGTTGTATTATTTACTTGTATTGTTCTTCACTGTGTTCATCGACTGAAATAACAATTTAAATGTTCACTTGGTGAATGTATTTAAAAATAATTTATTATAATATGTATATACAAGCTGAATTTGAATACTACAATCTGACAAATTACTCGGATAATAATTTCACGCAACTGAAATAAACAGTTAAAAAATAATAAATTAACCCTGCGAATCCTAAACGTAGTTTGTGATAAGAGCGAAAAAATGCCGCAATACCGTTATAGGTGTTGTGTTTAATGTCACTCACGTTTTATAAAAAGGAAGTGCGTATGTTCGAAAATATATTTAAAAAAATCAGTGTCACATTTTTAAAATTTATTTAATTTAAATTTTACGTAAGTAAAACAAATGAAAAATAATGAATGTGCCAAAATCGTTATATTTAACGTGTAATCATAAAACTCTTAGCGGTAGAACCTTGCTAATAAATCAATGAACCGTAGCTTTGTAAACAAATGAATTTATCACGGCCAATAGATTAATATAAAAACCGATCCGACAATAATTGGTGTCACCAAAATAATCGAAACATTAATAGCCTTAAAAATTAAAATGTCGCGGTTTCATTATGAAAATGTCGTTTTAAATTTTATCGAAAAACTGTCAAGGTAATTTATTTTTGCACATTTTATCATTAGTTTTTTTTAAATTTATTATGTGACAAAATTTGTTGTTTTATAAAAGTGATATATTGTGTATACTGGATCGGTTTATTTTAGTACATTTTAAAGAATATTTTTGTTTTTTTTTTATCTTGGCGCAGGTAACTGTAATAAATTAGTCAAATGAAATTATTTATACCCGGAAAATAGAAAATTGATATTGCTACTTTTATGAAATGATGGCGTTAAAAATATTTTATTTTCGAATGTCCTTATGGTTGAATCACGAATACCACTCAAAACTTGATTAATGTGAGAAAAAGGGCACGCACAAAACACATACGTCATGAGCGGAAAACACGGCGTGCGTCCGAATAATGGAAATCTATTTTTATTTTGGCAACATTGAAATTTGAATTTGTGTTCGGTTTTTGAATCTGTCATCAAGAAGTAACGCATTGTTTTGTCACTCTGGTTTCCGCGCGCTGACGTCAATTGGCTGCAAGAAAAACATGGCTGCGATTACGCTTCCTGTCGCAGTGTTTTCCCGCCGAACGGTGACACTAATTGCCAGAGGCGGCGTGTGTCTGCCAATTGACGTCAGGTTAAATTAAAATATTAGTCTAAATACCTGTATTTTATCTTATTTAAGTCCAAAAACCAGTGTTACATTACGTGAGTACATCGTCAAACGCCTACGGACGTAAGACATCATCGTCTGGAGCCGATCTAACAAGGGTGTGAAACACTAGTGACTAGTGATAGATATAATGTCAAATATTCTAGAAATTTTGTACATCTCGACGTAACTTATTTTATATGCAGCGAATATCACGAAAGTTTATTAACCGTAACATCGAAAAACATCAATTTAAGCAAAATATATTCAAGAATGTTTTCCCATTTGCCAAATAAATATATCTCACGTTCATAAAGTAAAATGAAAAATATTTCGGATTTTTGACCTCTTATTAGAATAAAATTTCTTCTACCTTTTTTAATTTTATACACAAAAAGTCTTTTCTAATTAAAGTTTTTCAATTCTGTTTTTTATTAATACGTTGGTTTAGGTGAAAATAAGGGATTCATGACTTAAAAATATAACATGACATGACATGAAAATTGCGTACCTCCAAATAGTAAATTTAAGCTGAATAATTTAAAAAAATCCAAAATAAGTTTAATTATAATTTAAGTTGAAAATTTAAATAATCTAATTATATTACAATTTTATTAGATTCATATTATCATGGTGATACAATCAAACGTTTAGATATTTCAGAAAGTACTAAATCAAAATAAATTTAGGGTTGTTAATTTTTAATTACATGCACTACACTGGCATTGGGACATTGCAATTGGGTAAAACAATTTATTTGCGATGCAAAGAAGTTTCACGCCGTGGAAGCTCCATGGTCGTTAATTGAATCTATTACTGCTAAGAAATAATGAAAATTTTTACATCCCCAAAGAGTGGAAAACAAAATACTAACGCTGGAATATATATATTTTGGTAAAGATATATACATATTCGTATTACATCCGCCCCGAAAATAAAGCATTTAAATTTTGACAACCTAAAGACTTCCATCTTGACAAATTGTTTTTTCGCGAAGATTGTCTGTCAACTAATTGCTTGCCCATTTGACATCCAGTTTGCATTTTAAATCAATAAAAATATTAAGACTTTTATTTTCAAATATGCTTCTTTTGTTTCTTCAAAAAATTGTAAAAGTTATCTTGACAACTTGTAAGAAAAAATCATTTTCCCAAGTTCGCTGGTGTTGTGTACTGAAATTAATATTAATTTGATGTTTTCGTTTTATCTATTGCCACATCTATCTATGTCAGACGTTCGTTTTAAAAAAACAGAGTCTCCAACATTGAAGTGAAAAACAAATTTATCAAATGCCGTCGAAATTAAAGAGATTCTTAAATATCATTTAAATACGTAAGTAGCTTTGCGCCAAGTTTAAATAAATGACCTCGAATTAGCGTAAATGGTGTACAAAATATCTCCAGTCTTAATGCGTAGATACAGACGCACACCTGAAGACATTGACAAGTTGTCTCACATTATAGGCAAAACAAAAGCTGTGAGATCAAAATGTTCAGTGTTTTTTTAGTGTGTTATTTTAAAGCAGCGACAAGAAAATATCTTAGTCCTCTAGACGTCCTGAAAGACAATTGATGCGTCATTTTGACCTAATCAAAATATATTCAAAAGTTTTCACCGTATTCGCCCATATTTAGTCAGTTTCTCGGAATTCTGAATTATTTATAAAACACTTCTAAAAAATACTCTTACAACTCTTGACGCGCATGAACCTTACAAAAAATCAAAATAAATACTTAAAAATATCCTTATTGTATGCCCATTGGATTGAGTAATCGTCTGAAAACCATTTCCCATGAAAAATAATCTATCAGGACATATCTCCGCATTATGAAAATCCATATACTCCACATTCGTATCGGACATATTCGCACTGTGTATGATCCACGTGTTCCACTTTCGGAGCAAACATGGTACACTTGCAACAGGCCACGGTTCGAAATATTGGACGCTCACAAAAACGTTTAGATAATCTCTCCCTCGAAATAATTATTTGAAGGAATATTTGGAACCGATAAAAAAGCTGGCGTTTAACGAACAGGACTTAACTTAAATTTCACGGCGGATAAACTTACAATTTTAAAAGCTTTTACTTGTTAAAAATGAATCAAAAGAAACCCAGTACGTTTTCTGAATATGATCTAATATAACTAAGCAAGAAAAAATCATACACGGTAAACTTACAATACAACCCTGAAGAGTTGCTGGAAGTTTTTACACGAATATACAAGTCTACAAAAAACATTGTTGGAAAGACAGCGAGGTAAGAAGCCATATTGCAAGCACACATATAACTCAACTGCACAGGAAGTTAATAATAAAATCGCCGGAGAATACTGCAACAAAAAAGAGGATTGAAATAATTGAGTCGACTTAGCTGTCTTAGCAGATGTGGTATCGATCGTTTGGTATTTAAATCTTAATAGATTAAATTGACATTCGGCTAAAAATTAGATTAAGATATCGAGCATTGACCAGCGTTATAATTTAAATAGTGAAGTCTCGCCGAGACAGTAAACAAATAGAAATCATGGACACATGCCGTTATTATCTTCGAAGTATTGTGCGGTAGCGTTTTTTATTGAGGCATTCTGCTTAAGATATCAGAAACTCTTTAAGAGATATCTGTATCAGATTAATACAGCTCGTAAAAATAATTAAGAATACCTGACAAAATGCAAATACTATCCGTGGGATGAATTCGTAGCGACAGTGGTTCATTCACACCGCTTAAATCAGAGGTACCAAACTAATGAAATATTTCACTAATCGAAAATTAAATATCTAAAAACATAATTATATTATTACATTTATTCCCCACTGTATTTGTATTGCATTAATCTAAAAAGAATGATTTAAATGATGAAAATTCGCCTAAAAACTTTAACGTTAAATACACTTAAATAAATGGTATGTATAACTTGAATAGAGAGTTATTAATAAATAAATTTGATTCATATGTGACTTCTTTTATTGTATATTAATATTCGATCTGGCATTTCTTTCAATTATTTTTTATTGTTAAGGAAACAGTCATCAACAAACATGTTTTTCCAAAATCGACGTTTTTGCTATAATGAATCGATACGTCGAATATGCATAAGTGAACATTATAATTTTCTGCAATATATGGCTAATAACAAAGGAAAAATAATGCAAAATAACGTTTAAACGCTATTATCTTAGCAGTACTATTGCGAGTTAATGAACATTCCCTTAACAACGACGACATACAGTAAATGGAGTCACCATCAAATAACTGGTGAATCTCAAATAGGAACCCAGAATTGATTTCAGTCAGTTAGTAAATAAATTGAAATCAAAAAAAGTTTGGTCTTCTGTTATTTTGTATTTGGCTTATTTCGTTTTATGAATCTTGATCCGTTGTTTTAGTTGTTATGGAGTTATTAATTTTTGAACTGAATAATGATAGTAGCAGTTAAAAAATAATACAGTTTCACTTCTCTGACATCAGAGATAAATCGTATCAAACGCCTTCCTTTTCTTATCTCATTCGCTTAAGTATCCCACGGTCTTTTTAAACCGTTCATAGTATAGCTAAGTTTATAAATCGTTTTATTCCAAATAACGATAATAACATGAAATCGAAAATGCAAAATAAGGCCATTTATTTCAATACAGCGAGATAATATTCAAATAAAACAGTCATGAGAATGAGGCTTTGTTATCACTATATGGGTGCATAAATTGGTTGTAATTGAAACTAGGCTATGAAATAATAATGTTCAATACATCTCTTATCATTTCAATGCTTTTTAACTAAATTGAATCACTTAACTTATCCGCCCACTCTTTTTTATTTTAAAACATTTATATTGCCATCATGCGGTGCCTCCAGAATTACCAATCATCTGTTGGACAATTCACATCCTTTGAGTTTAGGGCATGCACACATTCATCAACTTAATACCTCATGTGGATGATCTCATCTATTGAAAGACAAAGCAGACGAAATAGAGGCGATCCATAGGAATTCTAGTTATTTTAGACAGTATCACTGCATTATTTTTAACGTAACAGGGAGCTGTTTGGCCGTTCCTAAATCTCTGAATTCGACATAAAGTCAAACCAACGCAAAATACGAGTATATGTATATGTTCTCGGAGCTAAATATATATTATTTATTGAGTTTTTGTTAAGTTTCATTATTGATTACCTTTGCAGTGACAAAATTATAAAAATAAGTATAGATATACCCCAAACAAATGATATGTACCGCATTTTTCGAAATATAAATGGTTAGAATATGTATCTTTTAACTATATTAGGAACTATATGCACCATGGATTTATCGTTGTTTGAAATTCATCGTCATTTTTAAGTCCACTGTTCATATTCTGAACTTATTTACATTTTATTATTATATGAAGTAGCCGCTAGAGTAAAACATTTTCATTATTTTTATATCATGGTGGACTTTCGTAAATAGGAAATATACGACTCATACATCAGCAAGAAAATGTAACTAAAAATAATTTGCATTGGTAACAACATGACCTCATGCATGCAATTTTGTATCGACAATGTGTGCACTAGGTGTAAGTAACTAACTATGAAGTAACAATTCGCCCACATTTCAGTTATTTTGAAACATAAATGCTTTTAGATGTATACACATATTATATCATATGCTTAAATCATAAAATATTCCAAAATGTATGACATCATTATCGATCGATATTCGTTCTTACTTTGACACGTTTATTAAATAGTGAACCGTGACCGCCAATTAAAGCCGTATAAAAAACTAAATTTGTATAATTTTGACATTAAGAATACTTTGGATTTAATATAATAAGTTGGTTACGTAATTCTTATGATGGATGGAGAGCAAATATATCCCTATTATAAATATGTATACATATTCCAACATCCGTTGTTGACCGAAACGTCAGAAAAACACACTTGATAAATAGATTTATAACGTTCAAAGAAAAAAGTCGTTGAGAAATGGCGCATAAAGAGTTAATACATCATATTCTAGATTTTAAAGACTTTAAGTTTGGCGGAGAGAGTAAGCATGGATCGATATTAACAAGGCTAGATTAGCTGAAATCTGGTATCACGCACGCCAATTAAAATCTTGAGAAGCTACTCCTCAGACGTTTTTGGCATTGTGCAAACGATAATACGTTCAATATCCCACTGTATACAACCGCGTAACAGGTGTGGAGACGTGGTGATTTATAGTTTAAAAAGTTATTAGAAGTATCCATCAAGTAAAAGATCAGGTTTTACTATTAATATTGGCTGAAAAAGAGAAAAATGCATCCTCACACGTAAAGCCTACCATACACATTTTCATACAACGCACAATTTTCTTATAAATTTAAGTTTCTTGAACTATAATTTCCAAAAGAATGTTTTATGATATAGAATGTGCTAAAATGAGATGTACTTTGAATTGAACGAGATTTACATTATAGCATCAAAACTAGAGCAAATTTTTTTTTTTGCTGTCATTTGTCAAGATTAAGTTATAGACATTTATAAAATCGAAGAATCATTTTTAAAATGGCGAAAATCTTCCAGACAATTTGAAATTTCAACTTCCTTATTTTGGGATACTTTTACATTGTTTTTTCAACCAAACGGACTTCGTTAATCTATATTGTTTGACCCAATAATATCATTATGTTTAGTATTGTTCGTATTTCTGACGGCCCATAATTCCTCATGACAAATAATTATTTCGTAAAACAAGCCACATATTATATTAGTTTACTGTACCAAGAACATCCGGTACAATGATTGATTGTCTCATCTCTTCAATATTCTATCAAAATATCGCGATTCTGTTCGCATTGGATTGTTGAGAACAGTTTTCACAGACGCCCCCGATCTCTTTTTATGCCACATGACTTATATCATTGAATTCATTAACCAGCCATTACTTATTCGATAAAAGACATACGCTTACGGATTCTGTTGCCTGTAATAATTGAAAATATACCTTCACCTTATTTAGTGCATCATGTACATTATGCCACAGTATACTCTCGAATGAATATTTTCAGACGCAAAGTGAACGGTGGATGACCAATAAACTACGTGCCGTAATCATATAAATGTCGGTTAAAAGAAAAAGTGTGCACCACAAATCAATTGGATCGACCGATGGCTGTAATTTAGTTTTTGCAAGGAATAATTCTGTTTCTCTAAAAAAAATACGGTTTCCTACGGCGAGTAATAATTTATTTTTTCATAAAGGAAATAATAAAGCTTCAAACACAAATTGTGCACAATCTAATGCACTCCTAACAAGGTATTGAAAATCTGCTCATGGGACACTACTAGTAGGTGGATATTTATTTATACGTCGATTACGCCACAGTTTACGTTTATAATGATGTAGAAACGTGGCGAGTAAAATAGAAAAAGAAAATAAGCATGGTTTGAAATAACTGCTTTTTAAAATAATTTAATAATCTTCACTTTGTTTTAGTAATTTCTTAAATTTATACTTCAAGTAATTAAATTTAATTTCAAATTATTGACGGATATCTTAGGTTTATTTTGTGTGTTCATTTTGAGTATGGTATTACTATTGCTAGCAATAAACTCTTATTTTATCATTTATTTTTATAACTGTTTGTCTTTTCGGTTATTAGAATTATCGCGTAATATAATCAATATTTTATCGGAAATTATACGACTACAATAAATCGGCGATTAGTTTATTAGTTAATTAATATAATAAAATATAATCAATTGTTTTCTTTCTATTATTCCGGTGAATTTCATGTTTTAATGATAAATAAAATACAAAACGTTTAGATGGATACCGTTTTTGTATAAATAGAAGAATAAATCCGGAATCTATCTCAGTAATATTGATTTAAAAGTTATGATGGTTTAGTTGTTTTATATGGAAGGTGAATTTTAGCTTTTTTGTTAGTATGAAAAAGTCGAGATATGACACTCAAGTAGCAGGTAAAGAAAGAGGCTTTATATTGAAATTTGTAGCACGGTGTAGTTAACATATCTGTAAAATATTACAAGAATGGTTCTTCGGTGTATCGCGAAAAGGTACACACAGATAATGCGGACTTCAAAAGGTGTTCCGATCCATACAGCCGGCCAGATGCGGAGCCGTCAACGCCGGAATGAAAAATCGCGGCGATTTTGACAGTCATCGACCACGTGGGTGAACTACTTTACAATATTATTACTTGCCTACCAATAAACTTTGCATTTGGCTATCATTAAACATTGAACACTAATTTTGATTGCCATTTTATGACTCCGTTAAAAATATCTAATAGCGGTTTGCATTTTTGAGCTTTTACAATCGTTTTAGTTATTGAGAAATAATCCGTTTAATTACAATCTTCCTAGTAGGTAAAATCCTAAAATATACTATACTGATATTACTATAAAATAATTTAGATAATGTTATGACATCCAAAGCAACTACCACGTAATCTGTCCAGTAAATCAATTGTATAATTATTCATCATTTTACATCTTAACTCCACTAAAACTGTGTTTTTCTCAATTAATGGATCTAATAGTACTTCCTAATAAAGGATTGCTTCGTTTATTTGGACAAAACAACAATTTCAAAATATTCAAAAATTTCATTCATTTATAAATTCGAAAAATGTTATACATTTAATATTGTATTCATGAAATGTGTTGGCATCTGAATATAATTTAATAAGCTAATTTCATTAAAAACCTTTATGTATCCACTGAAGACAACTCCTTCCAGCTAGTGTTACTCCTCTCAGTCCAATATATTGCATTGTTACATAGTTATATACAACTTCGTCACTATTCAAAATACTGCTAACGTGTACATTTTAGTCATATCGCTTGTTTAGGCACCTCAGGGTGTAAACGAGTGACTAGATATGTCTAGCGAGCTTCTTAATAGGTATTTTGCAAACCATTTTAAAATTATATTTTCTCACTCTCCACTAATTGTGTGAAGATTCTTCTTTTCATGTTGCGCATATTCCTTTCCAGTAAATCATGGCTCATTACCAAATGAAAAACTGCGCCAAATGGAAAAAATGTCATTATTGTATCGTTTCAATAATAATCGAAAAAAACCGTTCCAAATTTTTGTTCACGTCAAATTTTCCAACACCAATTAAATTTTAAACACCAAATAGTATAATATGTAACAATTTCGAGTTAATCGTATTCAATATAAATTAAAAATTGGAAAAACACCGTAAAAGTATTATTTAAAGGATACTTCATTATATCTTTAATCATAAAACTGTTTTAATTATTTCCTCGTGATCAAAATATCCCTTTTATTGTTTATGATCATACCTTAAAAGAGGATATGACTACAATTCGGTGCTTTTATTATTCTATGTTATCAATTTTCATCATCCCAGTACACGCCAGCCCACATTCCTTCGATATTTTTTTATTCTAATTTTTAATAAGCGCTATGCTAACAATCACACTTTCTAGCTCATCAAATCTTGATTAGTTGGCAGCATGTTTTAACGACTTTTTAATTATGAATCACATTGTATATGGATCAAACATATGGCAAATGAATTCTGCTAAAAACTAACATCAAAATTTAAAAAAAAACTGGTTGTGTGGGTCTGTATTATTTATTGTTTTGACAGAAACATTTGACTGAATAAGAATTAATTTACGAGGTTGTCATCGTTGATTTCAACAACATACGACAATGTTTATTGTTGCCACGATTGATAATGACGTTTTTCATCGATTAGATTTTTAAACACTAAACTCGGTTGTCATTCACATCACGTAAAAATAGATTATTTTATTTTAAATATTTACACGAATTTTCACTGCACACTGACTATCTCAGGAAAGAGTATAAAACTGATATTAATCTTTTTCTGCAAGGGCCATATAATAAATAATACATATCGAGAGTTTCCGATAGCTGTACTTCTTTACAGTTACACGTATGCATACATGATGAAGTTTGGTTGATATAATCTACGCATGCTTATCATTTTTTTAAATGCTCAAGTCTCAAGCATTTCACTTCACAAATTATGCGCCAGATGCTTTGAGCATTATGCACAACTCCAGTGTGTCCACTATCAGTTACTTATAACGATGGTTTTATAACCATATTAACTATAAAATTTATTATAAATAAGTTATTCAATTAATATATGCCACCAACCCTATGCGTACATAGTATATATGCTTCTACATTCGGCATTAAATCATGGCAGTAAAAAGTTTCAAAACAACCTATACAGTGTTTGGGATGGATACTGGATTTACAGTATAAAACTGTATCCATAATTAATTCACAAATATACAAAACATACAGCCTCTCATCACAAATAATATAAAAATATTTTTAGAAATTTAGCTCAGCCTCAAAAGAGTTAGTTCTTTAACCAGATTTTAGCATTCTGAAAAACTACTTATAGTTATGTTTGGCTTCTAAATCCGTGTAAAATTTAAGATGTACTGTGTATATTGTATAGTCTCATACGGAAAAACTGCTCTATAACTCGATGTAAATCCAGTAAATATAGGCACAACATTATGTTGCGTGTGTGTCGAAGGCTTATTTTTGTGAAAGAGTTTCTACCATTATATATTGTAATAGATAAGAATAGTATCCGAAAAAATATTGTAATATATTATATAATTCGACCTAGACAAGAAGTCAACCATGAAGTTTATATCTACACTGTGGTTTAGATAATTTATTTTATTCCATAAAACCTAATATCTTCGTAAAATATTAAGCCAAGTACTTTGTACTACTGTGGCATTGCACCCTTGGCCTGAATCCAATCGACCAACCCCGTAGAACATTGTTTATTCTGTTTTGTGCGAGTTTTCTGCAAATGTCCTTCTCAGTAAAATAAACATACGAAGTTAATACTCCAGTATCAACCAACTAAATGTGCCAAACTTGAATATGAGCCAAATACCTAAGGGGGTTTACCAGCATTTTTTTTTTAAACAAGGACACTCTCTAAAACCTATTTATCAGTACTATCAAGTCTCTCAAAAATCGACGAAGGAACGTTTGTTACAAAGATAAGGTCGTACTAGAAAATAATAATTTATCGCTTTTACTTACAGACTAAGTGTCTTGAAGTCAACTAAGTTTTATATTCGATCCAGTTTAGTAATGAGAATATGTTGTCAATCTACTTATTCAAATATTTACGCGTAAAAATATCATGTTAATATTACTAAAATAATTATACTCTATTACTTCAAACGTTTTAAGATTTCTAAACATTTTTTTATCAAGTCCGCTATACGAAAGAAGAACTTACAGATCTCGACAGTATGAATGTATAGTCGCTAAAAGGACAAATTTATTTTAAATCTTTAGCATCTTAAGAGACCCGTGCCCGCTACCCACGTTACCAAAGCGCGTACGCTTATCTCTTGGTCACCGAGAGGAAAAATATTATTTATCACGCAAGCTGAAATAAATATTTGTAGTACTTCTGCAGATTATAGCAAGGATAGTAAGCATGATACAGTGCCCATATCATACAAATATCAAAATTATACTATATCGGACAGGCCACGTCTGAAAGACAACATTTAATCTAAAACACTAATATTGTTCTCTTCGATAAATCGGAAGTAAATTATGAAAACTTAAATTTCTGGACTTCCTATAAAAAGCCACAGCATCCCCAAGCCAAGACAGTAAATTAAAAAAAAAAATAGTCTGTTCACTGCATTTCAGACTTTCTCTAAGTTTTTGTGCTGATGTAATAGCAATTGTGCTATTTATCTATGTACTAAATGATTAGCCTTGTTCTACATTTCTTAAAACACAATAAATATAACCTGGAACAGACATTCCAATATTATAGCAAAGCTAATAATAAATAATCCCTTTGAGAACTCGATACGATACGATACCATTGAAAAGTCTGACTTGTTATTTCATAACGAAAAAGGCCTTGGATTACATTAGTGAAGCATAATAAATACAAATTGAAAGGAAAATTTGACGGCGTTGAGTGTCTGCATGTAATTAGATACGATAATGGTTTTAACAGAAGAAAATAAATGTGAGACAGTCGGCTGTTTAAAATGTTTCGGATATAATTCATTGCGCGAGACAAGATTTGATTCATTGCAATTCATTTTTAAAATATGACAATATACTTGAAATGATCAAATAATTTAACCCAGTTACTTGTTTGTATTTCATGCAGTTCACCTGTAGTACAAACTGCATATTTAATATCATTTTATACCATAATTAACTTTCTAAAACTCGACACAAATAAGTAAATAAATAAAATCTTTTAAACATTTAAATTTTATTTTTTATGCTGCAAAATAGTCAGTAATCATTTGCTAGTAATAAAAGCTTATACTGTTATGTGAAAACATGAGGGTTTGGGTGGATTTTTTACAATGATTATTCTAGAGCTGGCATTCAGTATTTTTAAGCAAATAAGGTAAGGATAATTTAGATAGCACATTAGATTGTATACATATTTATATTTAGTGTATGAAATACATATATTATTATGGGCTATATATTATATTTATGTCTGCTGAGTTAAGCAATAATTGTATGACAAACAATTCTCGTGAAAAAATGTCTATAAGTAGTTATTTATATTATCACATCGCATCCAAAATCCTACATTTTTGAATTTATGAATATTAGGACATCGATCAATAGAGTTTAAACAAAAGATTTGAAGGCTGTGATGATTTCTTTGAGACTTTACCAAGAGCTGGTAGTTGAGAAAGACTTTTCCACAATGATTTTGTGGTCCTAAGTGGGAAATATAAATGCTTTGGGTGACTACAAACACGAATAGATTTTCTATAATGTTGTCAGATGGTATACTGAAACATATGTGTTTCCTCTATACCGTTTGATTTTGTGCTTGTTATTAATATCAAACATCTACCCACCAGGGAAAAAATAATTTATCGATGGAGAATACATTTTAGTCAGTTATGCCACTGCTATTTTTCACACTTATCTAACATAATTTCATGAGACTATCGTAGACTTGGCGTCACCGCAAGAGATATATAACGTGTAACAACCGTGGTTTTGATACAAAAAAAAACTTGTGCTATTTATATAAACAGCCGTGAGTGGTCGACGAGGGCTATTTATGAAATTGCAATAATCGGACACTGCGGAGACCTTCCATGTTGTTAAAATTAGCTCTGATCAGCGTCTCGCTTCGTTTGCCTTCGGTACGTGGTTCGATTCCACGCCGTTCGACCGCGACATACGCAGCAATAGCATTTTTTTTCATTAAGTCCTGCCAAAGAAAAAATGTTTTTTTCTATTGTGACAACAATTAACAGCGACGAAGCTGTCTGTCACTCAACGGCCTGCAATAAATTCCCGTTGAAATGATTGATAGTTTGCACTAAAATAATAAATAACGAAAATAACACACAATAATAGCTGTAAGAGCCGGAAAAAATATTACGTTTTTATAAATAATTACGCTATATTATTAGAAAAGGTGTCCGTCAAGGCGACACGGTGGCACCTTAAATGCTTGTCTCTGCTATTTTTCAGAATATAATTTAACAAGAAACATCTCAGACCTAGTGCTGCTAAAAAAATAACCTAACCTAAGACTGTATTGATTAGTCTCATTCTTCATGTGATATGTCCATTCATTGGCCAGCACCTTATCAGATTATAGATTGGTTATATACATTTAGATTGTAACAATTATATGACCGGTGGAATTACAAGTACATATAACTCTTTGTTTGGTAATGTTACAATAATTCCAAACATAAGAACGCTTCAGCGGGATCAAAAATAGACGTCGCACATGGTCTAAAAAATAACCTCTAAGATAATCATAGTTGATGGAACAATGATTTCAAAATTTAACTCTGTTTTTGCTCGGGTGAAAAACGTATTTTTGGACTTACACTCATTAGTTTTTCATCTATCATAGAATTGGTAATGTAATTTCCCAGCCAAGATAAGTAAATCTTAATTGATGTTTTTCATATACTTGATATAACATTAAAAAGTAAAATGTATTATCAGTATTATTATTATCTGGATTAAAAAAAATCTAAATTGGTTTTTTACATATAAAGCTGTAAGTTAAAAAACGTTGTAAATATATTATATTAATAAAATTTCTCTCGTAACTTTCATACGCATAAAATCAGACTTTCATATTAAAATTTCAATTTGGCATTTACGAGCAGTATTTCCTCTGACAATTTTTCACACAATGACTCTATTATGATTTTTATTTGTGAATCAATCTTTAATATGGCTTTATTAAAATGGCCGGCCATTTTTTCCCACACTCTCTCCCGGTGTTTACATTATTAGTCTCTAAAATTGCCCAAATACTTTGCGCAACACCAATTAAAATTAAAATTGTATAGAATTATTTTGAATTTTCCCAACATCTAGTGGTCGGAATTATTATTTACCATTAATAATTATTTTTAACCAGAAACCATGTCACTCCACGCCATCTTTGTAATTAGCAAAAAACATCTTTACGGTACTTATTTTTGCCGATCGAAGGTTGCAGGTATTACAAAAATAATTATCATAAAAAGTGGAAAGAATATTAAAGATAGATTTTTCATTGAAGTACGCTTTTAGAAGCTGCAAAGTATACACTTTTTCAACTAATGCATCGATTATTTTTTAAATTTTCCACACAAATTTAACACGTAAATGTTTATTTATTTTATATACAGAATTGTTAAATTAGCAGCTCTCATCACATTACATTTTTGTTGAATACTTTACATGGGATATGTATGCTTTCATTTGATAAGTAATTCTTAATATTCACACCTAATCTTAAATAACCTTTATTAACAAGTAAGTAATAAAATTGTTAGATAAAGATGTGTTGGACATAATTTATCTATAAATTGATTATACTTTAGCGCACGTAAGGTCGTACAGCCGTACCCATAGACTTGAATAGTATCAACTGCCATTGTTATTGAAAAAACTATGAAGTTACTTTAAAGTTCCAATGAGATTAGTAATGAAATTTGATATGGTAACATCAGAAACTATCCGTATCTAAAATTGAAAAAGCACCCTTCAAATATTTTTACCACTCCATTTCTATGATATTTTTTGTTGTCTATGCTATTACTATAGATTAAATTGTCTGTAAAATTGATGAAACTAAAGATACAAAAACTTTATTAATGAAAGCAGGAAAAAAATCAATTTTCTTTGACAGTTCGTCGCTTAAAAATTGGTCTGTCGAATTAACCAAGCGTCAAATATTTGAAAGATAACAAACACGTGCCATTTAAACACATAAAGGTACAGTTAAAAGTACATTAAATTACACGAAGGTATCAAAGCTATTTAAAAATACTATAAACGAATAAAGTCACAGTATATAATATTGTATAAACTATCTAATTAATTGAAAACAAGTTTTGTTTTTCAAATCACGTAACGTAGATATTCGATAAACCAATACAAGCTTACAAGAAATAAACAAAAATCTTTTGTGTACAATAAACTCCATTCCATATACGAATCAATACGTTATCATTAAATCAAAACGAAGTCATGTGTAAAAGGAAACTTGATAGCTACGTGTATTTATAAATGTATTACATTCTAAATTATCTCATTGTGATCACGTTCGTGTGAAACGTTTGCATTGTAAATATTATGAATATCCCAGAAATAATATCAGGCATTGGCCAATTGGGTCGATATTAATTTTAAATTTGTGATATACGTACATTAGCTCAGCGCATCATACATTTTATTGACATTAATATAGAAACAATAAACAATAAAGAGAAGCGATTATTTGATACGAGAAGCAACAGTCAAACAACTTTATTGAAATGTATTATTATCTTTAACAAACATCTATGAATTATTGTTAGGCAGCTAGATTAAATGATAGTGTCCTACATGAAATGATATTTATGTTAAAATTTAGTAATATTTCCATTTATTAGATTCAGTAGAACCACATTTAAATTACACGATATAAGATTTGTATGCCATCGATAAACGCACGCACTTCGTTGTCGAATGTTAGGAGTTCAAGTCTCGAAGATGCGTAAATATTTTAAAAAAGAAATAAAGACGTAGGACTGTATTCAAAATCGAATGTTAATTTACCAGCAACGATTCCTTGTGAGTGACAAGCGAGCTTTGAAAAAATATGTTTCAATTATGTCCGCTACAAAAGAGGGGCATATGAATCTCAGCAGTGTATAATGATAACCATTTCAGTAACGGATTGTATGGACTTCACATCTTTTTTCAATTGTCCCATTGGGCATGCAGTCCCACATAATTTGATTTTCTTAAATTCTGCAGCCGTGGTAACTAAGCCCGCGATATCGAGCTCCAAAGCACGCACGCTAACCTCCCAGCTACCAGGGAGACATATATCACCTTATAAAACATATAGCACACCCGTAATAAAAAAAAATCTATAGAAGTTTCAATGGCGCTATAGTTAATAATTATGGAAATAGTAATTTAATGTGGTGACGTAATTCAGTTGTATGTTTTCTGACATCTTGTTTTAATATATCAAAATTGCTTCAGATAGCAAAAGACTAATTGAGCATTTTCAACCAAATATTCCAATTGACAAAATCGTTAAAAGTCGAAACCTATTATATTTATTTCTAAAACATTACGTTTTAATATCAATATAATGGTTCTTCGCAATTAATTTATAGTTAACAAAATTGATTACACATCCGTTTGACATTCAGTATGTCACATTAGGGTTGATATAAACGTAATTATCCAGATTACTCAATCATTGTAACGAATGACTCAGATGACAACTCACTGACAACCCTGCGTAGTAAATATGAGAAGCGAGCTCAGATGGAACGAGTTAACCCATGCTACAGTTTAACAAAAGCAAAATTTTGCAAATTTACTCTCTAATGGTAGACCATTAATCAAATTTGACGGAACAAACAGCTATTACCTACGGATTGGACACTACAGTGAGGGGCGTTCAGCTTCTCGAAGCAATAAATTTACTATTTTCATGCATCTAACTTCACTGTGATCAATTCCATATTTCGATTCTTATCTATTTCAATATTTTTCAGATACCAATAATTAAAATTAATTTTGAACATATTATCTTAATTAATAATAATGATTGATTTCCGCTTGACATTTCAAAATAATCTAGACGCTAAAGTGCAAAAATAGCGTTCCTTGAATTTCCCCGCTTCTATCATGGAGAACGATGTATATTTGTTTATCATTCAAAATGTTTATGTAATTATTAGATTATTGGCTTGCTTTATTGTCTAATAAACACAAGTGAGTATTTAAAGCATTCAATTTTATTACGTAATAAGAAAGAAGTATTCAAGATGCAAGTTCAACGCGGACAGGAATTTGTGCATACGAATACTAATATTTATATATACTCGTACATATAGATATCTGGTGGGATAACCTTAAAATAAATATATAATTTAAATAGCTTTGGGTAGTATGGTCCTAAAATCTTAGTTTTCTTGATGTAATAATTCCAGCATTTCCATTTTCTTTACAGTCTTCACAACTTATCGACAAACCATATCTTTGAAATAAAAACATATTGCAATCTTTATATGTTTATTGGTTGTAAAAGATGGATATCGAAATAATTATTACTGGCTTTTATTCACTCTGAAAATAAGTTTTGATGATTTGATTATTCTATTTTTGACGTCTGCATTTTATTTTAACAGTGTCTTTTTCTTTCAAATATATATATATTAATTAAAGATTCGTTAATGTCGTTAACGGCAATATATCTTCGTTTATATTGATGATGCCGATTATCTTCACCAACCAATATTTGTATTAATTTTTCAGCCTGTTGAGTTGAAACACCCTTCTGAAAATTAACAACCGAATCGATCGATCGTTCATTTACTGCCACAACTTACAAAGTAAGTTGATCGACCTCCACTGCCGCAGTAGTCAATTTTGATATTACTGCATAATTTATGTCATCAAGGGACTATTTGAGGTGTGTCACATATTATACAGTGCCGCGATTTTATAATCACCATAGTTTTTACATCAGTATAGTTGTTTTAATTTTTAACACTGCTAGTTTCATAAAATGATACAATTTTGTTGAATTTTATGTTGTAGATATAGATATTATAATATTATAGTAAGTTTTTCAATTTACTTACGCTGGATAAGTGATTCAAATTTAGTAATACTTTTCATTCGATTGAATAATGTATTAATTATAATTATTATTAAAACAATTATTATAATTAAGTATAAATGTATTGATTAATTTTAATAATATAAACAATGTGTTAAGATTTGTATATTTTCATTACGAAACAAGAGAAGTTAGCTCTTTCGTGGTAATATTTTCAAGTCTATAATTTAAACATCGCTATCTGCTACTAACACATCAAAAAATACACGTTTACGTCAATATTTTTAATAGATCCAGAGTCTACTTGTTGGTATTTTATAAGCCTTTAAAAATATTTTTTATATCGACATTGAAATCTTTTTTTTGTACACATCATTTCAAATAGAGCTCACATTGGCTATTAAGTAGTATAATATTATACTTGATAAATTGTACCATGTAGACTAAGCGCGTATCATTGTATGTCTAAAACATAGTTAGTACTAAATCGTTCAAAAATATTTTTTAAATATACACAATAAACGTTTAAAACTATTGTTTAACCATGCTCCCTCCGAAAGTAAAGTATGTGTATCTACAACTATAAAGATCTCTGATCCGAAATTGCAATATGTGAATCTGGGCAATGTGAATAAATGTCTTTTCAATTGCTCGTCAAATAATTTCTCAACCCAATGGGCGGGCATACAGTCCTGCATTTTCGGATGTTAAAAAATCCGGCAATTATGGGAATCCAACCCGCACTCCTCGGATGCTAGGCGCACACGCTAACATTTGTACTAAAGGGAGATTATATTTTAAGATATATAACTATAAATGGCAATATGTTATTTTTTAAGTTTTTTTTAGATATGTTATCTTTACTGTTCACAATTGTGAGCATGTTAATAAAATTACATACAATCTATTCTAATGGTGGCCATACACCTACAGTCCTGAGACTGTCAATCCAAATCGATAATTAGGATTTAGACGGCATGCAAGGCAAGGTATATGGTGCCTATCGATCAGACTGGCACTAAAAAACTGTATAACTGTAAAAACTGTATAAAAACGCGCACTGTATAATGTGTGGTCTATCATATTACTAACCATCGTTTTGGGCTGAGAGGCCCTAGACTGCAGGAGGTCTGTAGGTGTATGGGTACCATACGTCTATAATGGATTTATAAATATACTAAATGTCACACATTTGTATTTTTGAATGATAAGACCACGAAACTGTGTCGCATTGTTTACTTCACCTATTCAAATGAGTTCATCAAATCGACTCGATACATTACGCAGTTGAGAGTCATTGACTAGCAGGAAAAAAAGTAAAACGTATGTAGTAAACCAATGTTAACGTATCAATAACCTGAAATCATTAATTGAAGCAATTCGAGTAAATTACGTTTTGCCCATTCGTACATAAATGCATAAAATAATGCCTGGATTATGGCATTCTCGCATAATGCGCGAAAACTTTCTGGAGAATTATTTATGAGTTCACTGAACCTCAAAGACATAATATTTTCCTCTGTGACATAACTTAATGCGACTTCGAAAGTTATGAACAGCTTTTTGTCCAAATTGAAAAGCTTATATTCATTTCCGCGTAATCAAAATATCATTTTCATAAATATTTTCCGTCATATTTTAAAAAATATATTCATTCGGTATTGATACAACTGTTGTTTATACTATAATATATGTTACTGGCTTGTTTACAAAATAAATAATTATATTTCATGCTTTTCTATCTTAGCTTATTTTTAAATATTACATCATTTGCAGTAACATAAAACGATGTTTTTATGTGCGATTTTTTTTAAATTAGACCGATTTAAGGTATCTTCAGTCAACTGTAATATTGTATCTGTTGATATAGAAAGTCATCAAATAGCATGCTACGTGGATCTGGAGAAATTGTGAAGAATTGACTTATGATTTGAGAAGTTTATTTAATAAGGATTTTTTTATGAAACGCCATTTAGTTGGTGGTAAGAATTAATGTCGAAATAGTTTACTAATTTGTCAATATATACTATGGTGTGGCTTGTATGTTTGACTATCAACTAATGTAAACCTGGTGTATGGATATGACACAGGAAGAAGAAAAATTTAAGTCGTAAGTTTGTACTTCTAAGCCACTAAAAGTTAGCGATACACCACGACTAGATATCGTATTCTTATGAACTTAATGATAAACAACGACAAGAATATTGAATTAATATTAATTATGTTGACAAGACTTCCTCCGCCTTAAAAAGTTGTTTTTCTATCATTTCGTATTTCGAAGAATCACCTTTATCTTGTCAGATTTACTTTAAAATATTTCATTTCATAAAATTACGCTTGTCACTTACGGTTAAGTCTCGTTTTAATCTCACACCAGCTGCCGCCAGGGGTTGACAGTGTTAATGTCGTTTTCTAGTTTCTTTTAATAGAAGATTTTCTAACACTTACGTTACGGACACAGCGCAAAACATCATGATTGATCGGGCTAGAACTTTTACATTCGTAGCGTTGGCACGGTGTCAAAGTTTTTTTTTGCGTTTGCGACTTTATGAACTATTAATACGAATTAGTTATTTTTATTTAAGTTTTCAACTGTTATGAAAACTGAAAATTCGTACCTCATCGTTATGCCAAAAGAATTATATTATTGTGATACGAAATATAAAAACATTTTCCGTGATTCCAATATTTGTTTAATGTTAGTCTCTAAAAATAATCACGGAAGGTTCTATTCCTAGAATTTGACATCAAACGTTGCAATTTATTATTCTCGTACTTAAGTATGAAAACATTTTATAACTTAATCTAAAATGTAAATATTTATCACCCGTATACAAAACGATGTTGATAACTAAATCTCTTTGTCAAAATTTAATGGGTTATTTAGATGACAAATTGCTTTTATTTTATGCCACTATTTTATTTATTATTTCAAGACTAATAAATGTGTAAATACAAAGATGTATTTCATTTCATAATATACGAATAAATGATTGAAATATCATAGTGCAGTATGCAGCAATATATAATATTTTAGCAAGACGGTTGGTTGAAAATTATTTTTAATAAATCGTAAAAATAACATTACATATTATTTACCGTTGACAGAAACCAATTTGCAGAAGTTTCATATTTAAAAATAGACAAACATTCTCGGTCACAAGTTTATCAAATCAATATTCTTACCATTCGTTAAGTAAAAGTTATGTACGTGCTGATTGATAAGATGCAGCCTCAAATCTCTCTTGGCCCGATTAAAATCCACATAATGTTATGTGTAACTCCAATATCTTCAAAATCCTAATCAAATATTTTTTACTTTCAGTTATTCATCATTATAAAGCTTGGATATAGCTTCACGGATAAAACATCTCACTAGCCGCAAACGCTGCTCAGGATATATAGGAGACGATAAAGATTACGAAAAATGGTATTCAACTTTCTACGTGAAAGGAAAACTTTGAGGAGGGCAACAACATGCGAAGAAATATTGATGCAGCAACGAAAGCAAAAACAAAACAGTGATGAATGATCTCTTCGGAAAAATCTAAACATGACCTCGATTAATTTTGACGGCCACTTAAAAAGGTTTTCCGAGTGTTATATATCTCTTAACGGATCTGACAGTTTAGTTAATGGTGGCCGGAAAGATCCCGCCTCGTCAAATTTTCCTAGCCAACTTTTGCCATCTTTTTCGTCAGCAGAAGCAAATTCGGGGCTTATAAAGCTCGAGAAAAAGCACACAGCTTACATCATTATGGCTTATTTTTTAATACTTTCATATTTATACAATGTCCAATAATATTTGCAACAAAATAACGTAATATTTCTGTTCCAGTAATATGTCTTATGTCAAAAGATGGCGCGTAACGCCCAGTAATGTAAATGTCAAACAATTAGGCATATGCAACAAATATTAATTAAAATCTAATATGAAAGTAATATTGTGGGCAAGAAAGCTCTCATGACATCGCTCTTGACAAAGCAATTCCTCGTATACTACACGATACAAATTTTGTAGAAGATGAAAAAAAACATCTATTATTATTGAGCTGAATGTTAATGGTCACATTAAAAACGATTTTGAGTAAAAGCTTATAAAAAAAATAATTGATGGCATTGATATAGTGAGTAATTTCCATCTCTTGTATTTTTTGCATTATGGTATACGAGGTATTATTTTGTTATGATCGATATGCAAAATAGCTCGCTTACACAATCTGCAAGAAAATTTTTGAATATTTTGAAACAATATTAATTGAGGTTTAATTTACTTGGGATTTTTAATCTTATAATTTTTCCCATTAAGTTATTGTATTGATTAAATAGTATTGTCAATAACTACTTCGTTTCTAACACCTTTATTAAGACTATTTTCCGATAGACCTACCGACTTTTGTTTTTAATCATTAGTTGATTATAGGTCAACAACCTTTCTCAATCTTTGACAAGTGGTGATTGATACTTAAATTCAAAAACATAAATACCTGAAGTTCGGTACTGTACATAATAATATAACCCTGTGATCCACGAGAAAATGTCAGATTGTAAATGGTCCGTGAACAGAAAACGTGAATGTTATGCTTTATTTTTTAAGTTTTTAAAATAAATTATCAGGCCACACAGACATATTATTTTATCTGTCGCTTCAACCTCAAGATAAAAGGAAATTCTCAGAATTAGCTAACTTTGATTGGAGAGGTTGGTTGGGAGATCCTTATAATGAATGCCCTCTACCTTTAGATTTTTTTTTTTAACAGAATAATTTTCGCAATAAAATATGGTTTCTAAGAATATCGAGATGTTACATAAACCCAGACGGAGGTCTCGATTTTTGGATCGATCTGCAAGATTTTGTCATCGTCATTGGAAAAAAGGGTACAATTGGGCTGCAGCACTAGTTATATGGCGAATCTAATATACCCAAATATACATACTCATGCCTCATATGCTTCATAATCTCCACAAATTCCAAGTAAATATTCTTTGTTAGTATGACTGTAACTATTGTTATATATGTTTGATGTATTATTATACATTGATTAAATACAATAACTTTTATTGATATTTTTTTCTTATTTGTATAGATTTAATCGAATTTTTTATGCATTTTTCACTACAAATTTGTTGTTTTTTAATTATTTGCTAGTCTTACGAAAAATGGGTATAATTAATATGATATTGCACCGTTTCTAAATGGAATAATTGTACTGTTATTTTCAAATGACTTTATTTTACTGAGATTTCACGTTAATGCATTCAGTGGGCTATTATATTTATAATGCAGAGATCATCAAAAAATCGCTTCACATGCCGATGTGTTATATATATTTTACTTCCGTTTACATTACATTTTCCCCCGTAAACTGAGTGGATAAGCGATGTGCTTATACAACACGTTTATATAGCACGGTTTTAGAAAAAACAATAGTTTAAAAATGAATTAAAATGTTTAATTTGGACACAACTAGATCATGACGTCGCAAAAATATTATATTCATCATATTTGATTAGATTCATAGTCAAAGAAACTATAAAAAGCCACGATGGAAAATGTTGTTCCACCAGTAGAATGATGTTATACATTTTCTTTTAGTGCCACAATTGTCATGTTTAATGTGGAGACCTTGTTGTTGGTATTGCTATATTATGATTGTATTTGTCATGTTTATAATCTTTGTACAGACTGTGATTTCTCAAATTAAAATAAATATCTGACGAAGAAATCTTAAAATTTTAAATATTCCCAAGGTAGGATTTATGATGTCAAATATGCTAGTGACTAAGAGTGTAATTGAATGAAAAAATCAATTAGACAAGGAATGACGAAAATAATTTTTGATGCGGTTCAGGTAGCTCAATTCCGCCATTCGTCATGCACGGCTGTGGACCATCGCAATAAGACGACTCACCGCGACATCGGTCAGGGTTCGCGTCCTCTCGCGGACACTAAGACAATGTTGCACTTTTGACCATCTAATGTTACGAGTTTAATTTATTATTCAATTGTTATCCTGCAGTGGGAACAATGGCGATGTAATGACATCACCCCTAAGAAACTGAGCCTATCTCATTGTCATTTGAATTAAGTATGTATATCAAGATGAAAAGAAAAAAGATGTTAACTGAGTGTCAACCTGAATGCATTTTTGAGCGCACCACATCGGCCATTCTTGACACGCTCGTGACGACCGCACTGCGTATGTAAATTGTCCAAATTAAAAACAAACAACGAAGAAAACATAGTTTTGGCGGGAAATGTAAGTCAATAGTAAAATATTTGACACATGTCAGTAATTTTGAATATGGAATCATGCCACAGAAGAACATCTCACTGTCAGTATTATATTGTCTATGTATCTAAATTAAGTCTTATACATGAGCATACACTACGAGTATAACTTTTACTTTGACTTGACCTTAGTCACTTAACTTATAAAAATTTAATATTATTTTATCTTTGCATTAACAAGAAATTCATAATGACATGGGGTAAAATATTGTTACTGTCACCTATCTCATAAACTTGTTCTGAATCGGAGTAAGTACGGATGAATTCAAAATTATTTTTAATTTGTAAACTTCCACATGGTCAAATGAATATTTTTATACGGATTTCGTCTGTATCTACCCAAACTAATAGATGTAAAAGAATCTAATAGATGAGTGGTGTAAGACAATTTTTTAACAATTTTCAGCTAAAAATCGTTTGCCATTAATTAACATCAGGCAATAGTATTATAAAAATGCGTCATTTCAAATGCATGCATTGTCAAAAATATATTCAATGATAAAAGACATACAAATTTTTACCGACCCATGCAGATTTCTATTCGCAATCCGGGTTTCTTCTTTGGGGATCTTCAGGCTATTTATTAGCTAGCCTGAATATATAGAGAGGTAGATGTCAAAAACGTTAATAAAGTCCAAATAAATACGTTCATATGAAAATTAATTTTCACGAAATACCTGAAGACAAATCTCATAGAACAAATTATCAATAATAAATTAATGTAATCAATGATTACGTTAAGACAAAATGTGTAGTGTTTTACTTTAGAAATTTATTCTCTATTTTTTGTGATCTTCCGTACAAAACTTTTAAAAGAAAGTTGAAAAGAAAATCAAATAGATTTACTTCGTAACGGTTCCGGTCGTATCCAACGGAAGTGTTACATAAATGATATTTCTTTGTACTATCGATTGAGGAAATAGTTAGTATTTTCACCAAAATATAAACTACGAGTACATATTAACTAACTATTATGCAACCGTATATTTATTTATCTATTTCGGCGCCAATTTAATTGTTAGTCTTTAATCTGTGTTTTGAATTCACGCCTTGAAGGATTACGATACATAATTTAACATAAGAAATATACTTATGACTTCACCGTCCGACATAGAATATAGTTAGAATCTTAAAAATAATATTTTGTTGAGACATTTTTTTAAATAACCGTGGGATTGGAAATGAAATCACACATTGTACTGTAGTATTTATGCAAATCTGATTAATGTAATGATACCAACATAAAAATGTTTCAAAACAGTAATACTTTTCAAAAAAAAAACTTACACAAAAGAGTTAAAATAGTCTCTTTTGTTTCAAAAACTTTTACAATGATTTTCAGCGAACTTAATTTGAACGGTTCATAGAATTTCATATTTCTGCAATATGTTTAATAATTATATAAATTTAATTTAATTATTGAATTCAATAGATTGACTAGTTTTACCGATAACTTCTGTTATAACACCATTATTAAGTAAGTAAGTAACTTAATCACTGTAAAATGGGATTTTAAGTAATCTGTCTCAATTAATTTAAATATTTAACTTAGTAAAGCCTATTTCGCGTTTAACATCCGATATAATTTTCAA
>JAGVSQ010001477.1:16580-29128 GCA_022683975.1 Rhyacophila evoluta | reverse complement strand
ACGCCCGCTTTAGGCTAGAGTGTATCGTTCGAGACACCCGATCATAAGGTGTTAAGTTTGCATAGATTACTGGAAACTTCTCGAAAATGAGAAAATAAAAAATTGACAATGTAATTGCTATGTTAAAAATGACACCATTATTTCTACATTTTTATTTTCAGATTCCACTCAAGTCAAACTCTGGAGGTATTCAGATCCTGTTCTGGGTCCTCGTAAAATACCCTCCTTCGATAACCCCTTGAAAGATATGGTTGAGTTAGATGTAAAAACCCTTTTTACCATCGATCTCGAGAAAAGCACAATAACTGTCAATGAAAGCGGGAAGAATATTAATTTGGGTTCAAAAATAATTTACACATACGCTTTGTAATATTTTCAACTCATGCCTTGAGTAAAAAAAACAATATTTAATACCGATGTAGGGTATTATCAATGGATTTTGTTGAATCTGGAAAGGCTCGACTACTTAAATTATAAATTTTATTCTTCTATATTAGTTGTCATTTCAACAATATTGTATAGTATTTAAATCAACCAGTAGATATTTTTTAATTATTTCTTTTGTAGATCATCATACAACTTAATATTTATTTAAGTTATTTTATGTTAAATCCTTGCAGTATATTATTATTTATTGTTTTTTATGTGGTAAATTAAATCATTATTAAAATATGACTACTGATTTTTATTATAACCATCTATCTACCATTCCTCTTCTGACAAAACACTTAGTTCATGTATGAATAAATTTAAGAAAGGTTTCATTCGAGAATTAGTCATCAACCATATACAGTGGATAATATTATAAATATATCCTTGGATCAATATTACTTATATTAATTGGGAAAACAATATACACATCGACAGCATATATATTCAGTTTTTGAACCAAAATTTATTGAAATACTATGCGATACTACTTATTAGACAAATGTCTCTTTATATATAAATCAAACACAACTAGCATCCTTGCCAAATAGAAATTCATCGTAACCGGTCGAAGATACAATAGAATTTTTTATTTACTTTATAAACAATTTTATTATTAATTCACACTACTAGAGAAATAAAAACATTTCACCTATTAACATGTAACTATTTATGAGGGAAAAGCTTACTAAAGAGAGTATATAAATCTGATTCTCTCAAATTTTATTTGCACAACTAAATGCTTTACATGAATAGACGGTTGGCAAGTTTGATTTGTGCAGTGAAAAGATTCATTGTGGACATGCGAAAAAAAATACCTTTAGGTTTCATATCGTTTTTGCTGATGATGCTGTGGGACCAGACATAATAAAGTATTCTACACTTTTACTTGAAGTCATCACAGTGGCGGATACCCAAGAATGATTTACGACAGCGGAAATGTAATATGTAATAGAATAAAACACAATGATAAGGAATTTAAAAAAACTTATATTTGGTACACAATCTTAAAAACTACATTGTAGGCATTTATTAATACTGTTAGTGAAAGAAATTTTGACATCAATTTTTTTAGATGAATACAAAACAATTTTATTTACTAACACATTCATTGATAACATAACTAAAGGAACATGAAATCACATCAGTAACAAAATACAAATAGGAACAATAGGTAAAATAAATTTACAATTGAATACCAGTCAATCATATAAAAAAAATTCTTTCCATATACATTTATTCATGTGAGGTGTGCGCATTCACTGGTCATAATTACTATGTTATTAACTCGATACAATCATCCCAGAAGACAACTAAATAAGATTTGTTTGGTGGAGTTATAACATACTAACACGATCTTGGAAAATTGATCAGAAGTAGGAATTTTTCGAGACATCACATGGTCCACTCAGAAAAAAGGTAGGGCAAAAAATAAGTTATGTGAAGCTTTTTACACTACGATGTGAGTAAGCACAGTTAATAAAACTGATTGCTTTAATCTCATACTAAGTCATAAATCAAACCTAAATAATGTTAGTTTAATTAAGTAATATGTGCAATACTATAGAAAACATTGATACTTTAATTATGTGATATAGTATTTATTTAGAAAGTACTCCGTTTTACGACGGTTGAATATTTTTTTGCTTATCTCAATTATCCATAATATATACAATGCAGTCTTGATAATGGTGTTAAATAACCACCGATAGCATATAAATATCGACTAGAACAATTATAATTTCATACAATTATTCAACCGCTGTTACCTCTATAAGTAAACAATATCAGCGTATAATACAGAAAGATAGTTGAAGTTGGTTCATATAAAGTTTAACCGCCAAATTATCAACATTCATAATAGATGGGTACATCATACTCAACATACAAGAGTTAGTTCTAGATAATGCATCAATTTTAGTAATCAATTGAACAGATCAATGTTGGCAACAGTAACACGAGTAATGTATGCATTGTGTCAATGAAATAAATACCCAAAAGAATAGGATGGAAAAAAATATGTGACTATCGATAAATGAAGATGACGGAATAAGGTGGATTATAAAATAAGATACTTAAAGATAAAATGAGACATGCAAGAAATAATACAATCAAAACTTCTAATTATAAAACAAATGTATATTAATTTTATTGTTGGAAATACTCATTGTTTCTAATTAAACAATGCTCTTTCTATGAGAGATTTGTTATAAATGCAAATGGAATAAATTACAATGGCTAGTATGGAATGACAAAATTATTCAGACATTTTATATTTTTAGCCATGTATGGAACATAATGATAATTCACTTCTAGAGAAGTGTAAGAGATTAAAATATGAGTAATACTACAGCATTTTATTAAACTGCTATTCAATGCAAAACACTTAAAGGCTGAGGAATAGTGTGATTGGGGAGTGATCACTTCCAAATACTTGATCACGGATAACATTTTCGCACACTGCAGGCAATAAACGTTCAGAAACGATGGCATAATCCAGTCTCCTGAAATATAATATTAGAAATAAGCAAACAATGAACACTTAAAAATATAGTATCCCACTAAGGAGTGAAATGCAGGATTTTCCAGATCAGGTTATTATATGTCAAAGTGTAAAACATTTGACCGTCATTTTCTAGATATAATGTGCATAGAAATAAAAAACTGTCTTCCGATTATTAAATTTCTCAGTTCTTAACCAGGCATGGTGATTTCACCTTCAAGCTGTCAGCTTGGTTTAGGTAACAACTATACTACATTGCTTCTGTTGTGAAATATAGCACATCATTTATATCTTTTGGTGTTACCATGTATTAAAAAATAGAACTATCTAAGATGGTTTGATCTTAGCTTGAACCTATCGGCTTCCATTAGGGACAATTTCTTGGCTTTTAAGAAAATTGCAATGTCATACATCAAGCAGACTTATCCCATCAACTCTATGTATTGTTGAGGCGGTCTATCTGATCTAGTACATTTCAACTAAATTCTTCAGAAGCTGTTTAACAAGTTCAACAAGAAACAAGTATTCTCAGCATTGACTACTTGAACATCCTTCATACAGATACAGCATGATGTCATATGGATGTTTACAAATTGAAAATAGTTTTGAATCATTACTAAAAAAAGTGATGATTAAAAAAGGTTTGTTTGAATACTTACCATCCAACATTTTTAGCTCGACAATTACTCATGTATGTCCAGAATGTATAGGCCCCAGTTTTGTCTGGGTATAGATTTCTGAATGTGTCAACAAAGCCGTTTCCTAGGAATTCAGTCATACCATCTCGTTCCTCCTGGGTGAAACCGGCATTTTTCTTGTTTGTCTTTGGATTGGACAAATCTAGAATATAAAATAAAACAGCATAGAAATGAGAAACTAAAATGTAGTGTTCATATCATTGCAAAGGCTATCGTTTATCATAAATATATAAATTAATGATAAACATGTCGAGGTTCTGTTACATCATAAAGAAGTACCTTTTTCATAAATATGTCAAGATTATATAAAAACTTATAAAATGATAATGAAGTATTTGGTTTCTCATATACCATTTATTTTTATCTGGGCAGTTGGTATTTCTATCAAATAGCTAAAAAGAGCTGTCCATTTTTAGCTGAATACTAACTGTAAATACAGTAGTATGATATGGATTCCAATACAATGATGCTTACATGCATCACAAAAACAGCTGCAAATGTAGCTGGTAGCAAAATAATAATAAATATCATCAAAATGATGTATATACATGTTATATGTGACTTACCTATTTCTAAGTGTGAAACGTTCATATCTCCACAAATAATAACAGGTTTTTTAGAATTCAAAGTTTTAACATGATTCAGAAAAACTTTATTCCATTTTAGTCGTTTTGGTAATGTTACAAGACCTCTTCCAGAATTGGGGACATATGTGCAAATCAAATAGAACTGCTCATACTCAGCTGTGATAATTCTTCCTTCAGTATCTAATTCTTTGTCTCCAAGACCATATTCGACAGATATAGCCATTTTCTTGGTATAAATACCAACACCAGCATAACCATCTTTATCTCCGTTTTTCCAGTAAGGGTGATAGCCAGGTACAGACGATACTTCTGCAGGAAGTTTTTCCTGCGAGCATTTTGTTTCTTGTAAACAGAATATATCTGGCTTTTCATGATCAAGGAATTCTAATCCGCCTTTGGTCATCCAAGCTCTGATTCCATCTACGTTCCAACTGGATATTTTGAAGTTCCATGGTTTTCCAGATGGCGATTTTTTGGAACAACTAAAGTCTGTTTGGCTATAATCTGTAGAGGATTTATTGGCGGCAGCTTTGGCTTTTTTTGGTGCAGGTTCAGCCTTTTCTGTAATTGATACGGTAATTTTAAGAACATTCCACGATTGACTCACAGAACTTACTTAGTTGAAAATCTGTAATGTTGTTTATGTTAGATACATCATATTAAAATCATACAAGGTATTTCAATGAAAGGCAAATATTTAAAATTTTAAAACCTAAGTGAATTCAGGGAAATACAAAAATCGCAGTAATAACTACACACATAAAATTCTATGAAGTTTTTGTGAATTATTTCGACTGTGTTGTTTTACGGCAGCGAATCATGTCACCGATAAAAACTTAGTATGACTGTATACTGAACTTTGTGAAGAGATACTGGGTGTGGAATATGGTTGTAGGACTGCTAGTAAAGAGAAGATGAGCGAAATGACTGACCATGCTGTTAACCATCAGTATTGGAGCAATCATGAAATATTCCCTAATTTGGCCATGCTCCGCAAAATTACACTAAATACTATCTATAGCAGTGGTTCCTAACGGAGTTGGTACCCTCCATCGATGGACGTTTTTAGTCCAAAGCAAATTTAGGTGGTGTTGAGGACTTACTGCCGCCCAGTGAGCAATACTACAAAGAAAAATCGAGTAACTATAATTTTGTGAAGTAACTTACATTATGCAAAGTTAAAAAAACAAAGAATAGGAGTCAGTGTAATTTTTACTGAAAAGCGGGCGGTAGGCCAAAAAATGTGTCAACTGTGATCATAAGGCAGCCACTGGATGCTGACATAATTAAAAGATGTGCAAGACAAAGATTATTCTCATGGAGATATCATAGTGTGGAAATGTTTCCCTGAGAGTGATATGGAAGATTTTCTGCTTCTATGAAATGTGACTTAATTATAATGTAACTTATTGACAATTGTTTTCGCTTATTTTTGATTGGTCTTTTACGATCTATATTCCCAGGAAAAAAAATATTCGAGAAATATAACCCTATCCTGGGAAGGTTCATACGATCTACCTCAAGAGCAGAAATGGTAATATACTTTTTTTCAATAGTTTAATAAATGTCTATTATTCCACAATACAACCAATATGACATTACAAAAGATTCATAGATATTGCATTTATGACTCTAGTTTTGCCTTTTGGAATCATTCAATCACACAGTATAGCTTAGATGGTTAACTAGATAAAAAAGTACTGGATCTTCCGATGTAACAATTAAAATGAGAATTTTCTAGTTCCTAATGTTTGTTTTATATATATCGTTCATTATCAGTCAACAACGCTAATGATACATTGCCATTTCATTATATATATCGATTATTGCTGACAGTACTTATTTACGATTGTGTTTTTTTTATTTATCTTACAATTGCGTTGCACAAAAATCCCATAGTTGTTTTGGCTGCGCATAATATTATTTACAATGATACTTACTATCTTCAAGTTTCCTAAGTCATTGGTCCAACATAGTACGCTCTTTGTTTTTCTTGAACATATTTTATTTATAAATAGGTTCTTATCTGAGTTCATTTATTATACACACCAAAGGAAATAAATACTTTATTCTTAATTTATTATCGAATTTTGTATACAATACCATAAATTGTAACAATTTTGAATTATTTGATAGCAAAATGCTTTCTAGATGAATCAAGTTTCGTTTTTATTATTTTATTAGTCAGATGTTAGAAAAGAATCGATTTTGAGGTCTCACAATAAAAATAAAAGTTTTAACTTAAATTTTCTAGGTAATATTTGTAACATTAAGTTCTATTAGAAGTGTATTTATTGAATGACTTGACAAGGTTATTGACCTTTTTAGTAGCCATAATGAAGTGTATATTGTTGTCAATGGGAAATACCTCCATGCAGATGATTTTACGAAAATGATTTAAATATGCCAATGCATGTGTCGACTGCTCTATCGATTCAAAAAATCTCCCAGGTCATAGAAAATACCATTTCTTGATTGAAAATATTTTTTACATGGTCGCACATAAAATACATCTCATGTATTCTAGATCTACATAGGAGCAGATATTGACTAAGTTGTATTTCAATTTTTAAGATTTTTATTTGTGAACCAACATACATACTTGCACTATGAAGCGGATATTTGACATTTAAAAAAAACAATCCAAAACTCTCAAAAATCAGATTTCAGCTTCTGAATAATTACACTTTTGACACACGGAGGTATTTTCCCATTAACGACGATATATCACACGTGTTAGATAATCTTAGAGATACGCTGTTAAAAGAGTTAAGGATATTTAAAGTATCTTTTAGCCCAGTACACTAAGGAAACTTGATATTAAAACCGGAGAGTAAGAAATCAGTTCAAATTCTTATATTTTAACAGCTTAACGACCATGGACTCATATGAGTCTTGACAGAATATTGGTTGGTGACCGACGACGCTGAATGTTTGTTTTCTATGATAAATACCTGAGTTACGATTTAGCTTAATTGTGAATGTTAACGAGAGATGGTAAAATATTATTTTAGTTTTTTTGTACATTTTCTCGCGAATTTCACCGGCTATCGTGGAAAATTCAGCAAAAAATTGCGGCCGTTAAGCTGTTAATTATTTCATAAGTTTTAACAAAACTGAAGTTCTATTACAGTAAAATCTCAAGACAACAGACAAAATATCTGTGAAGTGAAAGTGCAAACATCAGACACTGGTTGAAAGAATTTGTTTGATGACCAAGATGCAGTCATGGATTTACAAGTATTAGAAGTTCCTGGTGGTAACCTGTAGGACAACACAGAATAATTCTGAAGAAGTAGCCCAAGAAAATGTTTTGATGATTAGAAGTAAATAATGATGGTGATCCTGGGAATCACATCATGACTGAAAGTGAAAAAGTGGATGAAGTTTTGGGAAATATTTAAACATTTCCATAATTTTACCGTCAATTATAAAAGAACAGGATACAAACATAACCAAATGATTGTTTTTTTGAAACTTCACTGGCCATGCATTGTAATGTTTATTTTCTTAATAAAAAATAAGGCACCCAGAAAATCGATTTTTATATAAGGAACTTTCGGTTTTTGGGCTTTTGGACACCCCCCTCACCTGTATTAGTCCGTTATATCGAGATTCTAGCGTTTATTTTTTTTAAAAATATTTACTGCAATAAAACGATGAATGAGCATAGGAATGAGTTAAATACATTCAATACTGTGTGAATTGCAGTGGCAGATGTACCAATGTAAGTCGACTGCTTGCTGATTTAGGAACTAAACTTAGATCTGTTATATGAATCAATCAGAAGCCGTCAAATTTAGCAGTTTGAAGTCAGGTTCTGCACCTTCCAAAGTTACAAATTGATAACTTAGATTGGTAGATCTTTAGTAAGGTAGAAAGCTTTAGAAAAAGATGGGCATCAAACCCTATGCATGAAAATTGAAAAAATACTGGCCAAATATTGTGTAAAACCTTAGTTTTTTTCGTAAAATTTATTGATATGAGCAATATTGTAAATACAGCATACTGTATAGAAAATTAATTACATTCTCTAAGATTTTTTCTATACTGACAAGTGATTGAATTAAATCTTGCTTATCAAATTGATTGTGGAGCTACAGGGCCATTAAAATTGTAGCAGATAAGCCTTAAATGATGGCTCTTAGGATATTCGGAATGTATAAAAACCCAATCATTACATGGGATTTATCTTAGCAGATAGGTATAAGCACATTATCACATACGATTTTAAAAATGAATATGATGGTAATACATTGTCTCTTATACTGGAAAATATTAAGAACGTAATATTTTTTTTTTAGTAAGAATTTGAAAAAAGAATGTTATCATAATGGAAATTGTTTATTTTTAGACTTGTGGAAAACTTATCAGCAATGGCCGGAAGCTAAACATGAGATGTGAGTTAACCAGGAAAAAATGCAACAAAAACATTAAAAATGAAATAAAGAGACGAAATGAATATTAATGAGAACTTTATTTTAGATTCAAACACAAAACAATTATTATTTTGATGGTTATTAATCTGTTAAGTCAGGTTAAGAAACAAAATACTGATCATTGGATGTCAATTTGGTATGAATGAATTACATACAACATAAAATGAAAACATTAGGAAAATTGGTTTAGACGTTATTTATAATTAAACACACACTATGAGTCTCTGAATATGTAATCAATTTACTTTTTGGAGTTACCTTCGGTTTTATTTGTTCTCTTTGAAGCAGCTTTCTTTTCTACGGGCGCCGCTTTTGAAGACTCTTTTTTCGCTGTTCTACCGCGACGGGTGGGTTTGGTTTCTGTTGCTTCATCCGCACTGTGACCTTCTACACTTTCGGCTGGTGAATCCTCAGATGTTGCTTCCGGTTTGGCAACATCTTCCTTCTTAGCGACTTCTTTTTTGGCGGCCGGCTTTCGACCTCTTTTAGCAGGCTTAGGTAATTCAGTCTCTTCAGTTTCTTTGTCCTCTTCCATTGGAGTTTCTTTTACGTCTTCAGATGCATCTTCCTCTTCATCCGAGTCTTTCTTTGTAGCTTTAGTTTTCTTTTCTACTGGGGCTTTACCTTTTCGGCCACGCTTGGCAGGGATTTTAGGTTCGTCACCGTTATCCGTGGATTCAGCGTTTGATTCAGAGTCCGCGTGAGCATCTCCATTGCCGGTTTCCTTTACGCCACGTTTAGACGCTCCATTTTTTTCGATCTTAGCTTCATCTTCACTTTTCAGGTCTGTTTCTTCATCCATTGCAGGCATTTCCTTGACGGGTTTACCGCCTTTCTTCTTTGTAGCGACTTCGGCGGCGGCAGGCGTCTCGACAGCTACGTCCTGAAGATCAAAAGAGCAATGTATTTAAATGAATTTGAGTTAGAAACGCATTGAATCTGTAATTAACCAGTATGTGAAGGACGCTTACCTTAGCCTTTCCACGTTTGGGAGCCATAGTATAAAGTCCTTGTATCAACACGTTATTACTAACGACGTATTCGGTAGTGTCTGAGTTAAGACACTTCAACAACGGTAAATGAACCGCGAAATGACTGAATAATGGCGAAAGGCGTTTATTATTTACTAGACGATCAGTTTTAAACACCGGACGAAGAATGCGTTTATGACAAAAGCCGGCTATAACACGACGCAATGACAATGACCCTCTATAAAACAGGAGGCTAGGCGGGAAAACGGAAAACATCTATAGACACAGTCATGAGTATAGCTACATGTACTAAATATCACCATTCATAGACAATTTAAATGTTTCTTTCTAATGCGAACATTACCTATTTCAATATTATGAATATGCAATTTTAGTGGATTTATTTATTCAAATATGTAAAAGTGAATATGTAAAAGACATAAAAAAAATTTCATAGTATGCAGTATTGAGAGTGAAGTTTAAAATGGGTTACGTGCTAAATTCAGAAAACATTTTTTTACTGCTTAAAAATATAATTATGATTTAAATAATAAATTGTTTGAAAATGAAAATAATGACGTTTTATTAAATTTCAAAGCCTGGAGTTTGAAAAGTGTGAAAAATAAGTTTCTAATTTTAGCAGTTCTAATAAAAAAATCAGATTTAAAATTTACGTGTCAAAAAAAAATAAGTATACGGAAATAGAAAAATAGGTAAGTACGTGTTCAAATTATTAGAATGTTCGAGAATATTGACCATAGACAATAATTTAAGCTACGTAACAATCTAACGTGGGAATAGCGCCAAAATGAAATATTTTACTATGTCGGCATGAATAAAATGTATCGTAATAATCATGATTACAAATTTGTTAATAGTGGAACGATTTTCACTGAGATAATTTTAATTGCATAAATCAAAAATATTGATTATGACTAAATATTATATATTTGATCGAAGTAAAAAGCAACATATAACATTTATACGTTTGTTTTTATATTACAGAATAGTGTTACGAAGCATATAACCAACTTTTGGCGCGAAAATGTAGAATGTGAGCTGATTTGACGCTATCGGCAATTTGTTAAGTAACCGGCGACATTGTAGCAGTCAAATTGTTGAGTAACATTATTTGTCTATAGTGTAAAACAACATCCGTTTTATTATAATACTATTATAGGTAGAGTATATAATTATGGTACTTCAAATGAATATGTATTTATGGATACGGTGCTTTTCTTGTGTTTAATGTGTGAAAAGTAACTACCTATTTAACGATTGATTTTTGTTACTCATATCGTGGTGTATTCCAGTATTGCATATTGAGTGATCCAAAATATTAAAATCTGAAAAACAAGTTCAGTGGACCAGTGAAGATTTAAACTTAAGTAGTTGAAGGCAGAACACACTGAAATTTTAAATATATTATATGTGTTGAAGCCGCGCCATGTTAATTGTGCACATTGTGTACCGCACGACGGCGCCTGAGTATGATGAGCGCATTTTTATAAGAAAAATGAAATAAGTTCACCACTAATTTCTACGTGCGATATTAGCACAAACAAGTATATACATTAAAACAAGTATATGTACTGTAAAAATAGAAGATACTTAATACAATTCTTTAGAAAGAGCTAGAATGTCAAAAATAAGTAAGTTTGGAAATCAGTGAAAATGTTTAAATAAATGGTTCAAAAGACTTTTCTACATGACCACATCCTGACCATGGTGCGGCACTGATAGGTTTTCAAAATTCAACAAAATTTACTTTGAAATATTACATCACCTGCTTCTTTTTGGATCATTTAAACTTCAATGAAATGAAAGGCAAGAGATCAAATATAGACACAAAACCATTGCCCATTCTCAGTTTGGTCATAATATAACATTTTAAATCCTCTGTAAATAAAATTCAATGTATAAATATATTCAATCTAAGCACTGCTTCTCTTTATACAACTCTTATCATTATCAGCATTAGAAGAGCTAATAACTATCTATGAGGTAGGAAGAGAGATTAAGATCGCTATGCGGTGGTCTTTTCTCGTCCTTTTAGGTCCTTAATCTATGCTAATTACTGAGTACACAAAGAATAAATATCAAGTCATTGAGGAATTTCATTTTTATCAACATTTATTGCAATAACTTGTACTTACAACATGCCTTCCACATAAGTGAAGACCTTTACAATGTAATATAATTTATAACTCATATAAATTAACAGTGTTAATCTTTAAATGTGTTTTCTGTTGATATTTACAAAAATCTCGATAATTAAATGTCATTTTTACAAATAATAATAAAACGCTACATTCTCCCAATAATTTTAAAAATACATCTGCACAGATACATAAATGCTTACATAAGCTAGTTTTAGCTAGTTTTTCACCTATAAGTACATTATTTACAGATATTGTACATTTTTTTTTTCTTTAGTAATAATTAATAATATGGTTTCACACAAACGTTTTGATATTGACGCAAAATATGTTTTAAAAATTTGGGGAAGCCGAGTATTTGTCTAAATTATTTATAATTATATTTTTCTTTACCTAAATGAAAACATTAGGTGGAATACTTTCAAATATTAATTATGACTTTTTTCTAATGTTAGTGGATATATATCTAATGTATTTATATTTTACCAAGATTATTTTCTGAAAATAAATTAAATATAATCATTAATGATATCTAATTGACATGACAAATAAAATATTTAAAAAGACTAGTTCAATTTATTTTGTCAATCATTCGGACATTTGTGAAAACAAAAATATTTCTGAGCTTTATAATAATTTATACCATTTCCACAGATTTCATAGTTAGTCTGAAGGATATAATAATTAATATCTTTCAGTTAAATTCGTCTGTAAAAATATAATGTGTTGAAACATTGTATTATAATAAAATGAATCAAGCTT
>JAGVSQ010001477.1:5579-16570 GCA_022683975.1 Rhyacophila evoluta | reverse complement strand
TATTTCTATCAAAGTGTGTTTTTAAAATCATTATAATCCGGAAATTCCAAAAGGTTTTCTAACATATTATTTATACATCATTTTCCACTGTTGAATAAAATATTTTTTATTGATTTGAATACATCAATCCAGGACAATCAATACAGCTTGATGAATTAAAAGGTTTAACTATTTATATTTACTGATTTATACTTTGATTTAAAAATATACATATACATATAAATAAACATACAATATATATATATATTTATATAAATATACATAACAATAATATGGGCATACTGATTTTACAGTGTCCTTAATATTTATAGTAATTCTTGAATAAAATAGCATTATACTGAATAAATTGAAGAAACTGACCTAAGGTTTGGTGAAAAAAAAAACTGCACCATGTGTTAAACTAATGTAAAGGAAATTAATATCTTGGTAATACCAAAAATATATAACTACAAATTGAACAATATAAGTATTGCAGGTATATTATACATTTGAATGATTATATAGCCATAAACATACATTTTTTTATATAGGGATACTCTAATCTACCAGTCACATAAAGTTTGAACTATTGATTATATTCAATAATTATTGGTACATCAGACCTAATGTTATTAAAAATATTGTATTCATAGACTGATTATAATAATTATTATATGAATTTTAGATGACTGAAATGGATGATTCCAAAATTTTACTGAAACAAAAATATAATATATAGAGAGAATAATATAATGAATTAAAATGAATCTTGGACAGTTTGCTGAATGAAGTACCTAATATTAATATGTACTTATATGTTGAAACAATTTACATTTCTCTTAGTGTAAAGTCTGCCCATTTTAAAAATTTTAATATTATTTAGAATTTTCTAACGTAGATATGAATTTTTTATGATAAGCGGACAGCGGATTTTATAAACCATTAACTTGGACCATTAACTCAGCTAAGATAAAGGTATAAAGAACACATGTATACAATATTGTCTGTTAGAATAGATTTGTATGAATTATTCAATACGAGTACAGAATTATTTATTTATATTGAATCAGAAGGTGTATTATCTGGTATGTCATTATTTTTTCAGTATCTAATTACATAAATATATCTGTATATTATTTATTATATAATATATGTAGAATAGAAATCTTGAAAAGAAAAGAATACAAATAATAATTGAATACAGAGTAAAACAAAACCAATGGGAAAATAAATGTAATGTAAAATACTGATAATATATTTATTATATAATCATATGTCTACAAAATTGCTGTCACTTCTTCGTAATAATTCTATATACTGCAGTGTGATATAGCTTAATTCAAATAATATTGTTAGTGAATCAAATGATCATTGCAGATGTTAAAAAAGCCTAAGCTGATTTTTAGTTTCATAAACGTCCATTTTGTCAAAATATTCATTACAAGAATTGTTACAATCTTTGGATCGCAATGAACAAACCACATTACACCATGATCCCGAAGTGTAGCTTTCATATAATTCTCAAATGGGATCTGTAGTTTTTTCAATCAGCATATGTATAACATGTGAGACTTCAATATAAAATCACGAGGTTGTCGTGGTGATGGCATGGTTTGTTTGGTTGGTCACTGTTGATACATTAACTGAGCATTCGGAAGATCAATAACTTTTGGAACTTTGTAATTCACATCCTGCTTGCATTGTCATATCTAGACCTAGATACTCTGAGAAACATAGCTGTATTGTTTAAACCAAATACCATTAATCCCTCATATATATTGTGCCAGTGCTGTTATAGACTTTGATAAAGATTCAAAATAACTGTATTTTGAGATTTGTGGTGAACAGTAAGATTAGGTCAAAACTTAAAATTGGCAAAAAATATACGCTGCAGATATTACAGTAAAACCTAAACCTAGCCTGCTCTCCTTCTGATTAGTGAAATTTCAGTATCCCACTGTTTAGAGGATGCATTTTTGAGGCATGTCTAGGAGAAAGCTAATTGATTGATAGTTGATAAAAAAATCTTGAAGGTTACTTGAAGTATCAATATGTTCCATATAGACAGCAGATACAGGTCAAATGATGAATTATTTTTAAAATCACACTATTTCAGATTTCTTGAGTATTTATGCCATAATGTTGATATAAAGTCAATTATCTTTCGTCTTCTTCGTCTTCATTCATTATTAAATTTGTATACCAATGTTATAACAAGGAATTAAAAATATTGTAGGAAAGTCAATTCTATCTGTTAAGGCAGGAGGGTATATTTTAAGCATAGTTTTCAAAAACATTTTTGATACATTTCATATCAGCATACTCAGTTGTATATGCACTTAGATTTAAAAGACATCTTATGTATAAATACACCTGAGAGGTTTCACTGTGTTATAACTTTGATGTATGACAGTAAATTTCATTTGTAATATAATACAGAATTTGATCCCATATTTTATTAATCAAAAGATGATTTAAACATCAATATAAATAACTAATGCCTGATATATTGAATTCAAATCAATAACATGCAGTTTGAAAGGTAACATAGTATAATTGAAACCTTTTAACACAAAACCATAAAGAAAGTGTGGATCTCTTAATTGTAATGAATTAATGAGTAAATAAATGCATTATGTATCTCAACATGCATTTAGGCAGCCTGTGGAAATTCGCTACGCCCAAAGTCTGAAATTTTTTTCAAGTCGACGTTAAACATTGTTACAGTTTTCAGTATTGCTGTAACAATAAACAAAGATTAGAAACAAAAATTTCCAAATAATTTGAATTTTGGAACGATTTTGATTCCAAAAAGTAAAAATTTTAGACGAAATATGTTAATATAATATTCTAAAAATACTTTGTAAATATTCTGTAATCTTCAGTTATTATGATAGTATATTCAGGCTTTATCCCATATTAACCAGTGAAATAATTTCAAATATATTTAAACATAAGATGTACATAACGAAACGTGATCACTTACCAGCTCGTACTAAATATTATGTTTTGAAAAGATTTACCCTGATTATCAGTGAGAAAAAATACTCACAGGTCTTAAAAGGAAGTGAACTTACATTGGTAAGGCTGAATATTGGAGGAGAATGTTGTAAACTAATTTTATATTAATCCTAAATATTATCTTTTCATATTTACCTATTTATAAATACAATTTACAATAAAATATAGCTATATTCATCATAACACTCTAAACTCTTCATACCTACTTAATTTAAATGTATAATACAATCTTTCTCACTTATTTCCCGATGTTGCCAATATTTTAGAATTGATATTAATCAAAAAATAATTATTAATTTATTTTAATCAGTAGTACCAATATACTAAACCACCTGGATTGGTTAAGAAGTATCATACATACAAAAATATTATAATTTTTTAATTCCATCATTTTATGTTTCTGTGCTTTTTACAATCCTGATTTACTATTGCTCTCACTGACTGATAAATCTAGATGAAAAGCTCAGACTTATTGCCTTCATTATTGATAAACCATAGAAAATGACATTGATATTAATTCATAAACTCAATATCAATTATGAAATAATTCAAATAATAACTTGATAATAGTTTTATAAGAAATTCATGCTTAAATTTTGTTAAAAAGTATAGATTGATAAAATTAAAAATTATTTTATTCTTAAAATATATATTATCTTGTTCTCATAAAAGTAATATAATTTAAAACATAGAAAGAGCAAAATATTTTGTATAAGGAAATGGTTTTACTAGCATAGGTTAGAGTCGTTTCATCTAGTTTATGATAAGTCAGTACTTACCATCATAAAAGAAACAAGAAAATGGCACAGATATACAATACGTTGATTGGTCCATGTAAACAGTAGATGGGGTCGTAATTCATTTATGAGTTGATTCATGGATCATCAACCTTATGCTCTCCACTCATTTTGTGTTCGGCTTCAATGGTTTTGTGTAAATAAAATGACTTGAAAAATAATATGGATCTGCGAAATGCTTCTGTATCTTGACAGATTGCTTATGAACTAATAGTATAGTATATGAACCGATTCAGTGGGATGTTTCTAACCGGAATGCAGGGTGGTAAGGTGAACTAAGAATTACTTTTAGCAAGCAGTAAACATCGTCGTTATTGAAACATATAATAAATGTCATAACATGATAATATATCATATGGAATAATATAGAATATGCTAACTCTATCCAAGAATTATGACAAGTTAGAAGCATCATGTACATCTTTCCAAAATTAAATGTAAAAAAAAAAAAGTGTTCATTAGATACCTTAAAGTCAAAAAAAATAAACAAACCACACTATACCAAAACCGTAATGCACCTTCACACAATTCTCAGTTGGCATGTGTGTAAAGGCCTGTCTGTACACATTAAAATATTTAAAAAAATGAATAGAAATATGAATAAAAAACAATCAAGAGCAAGGAACCTTTTAGGTCCTTATGTGCCAGCTTGAAGCCTCATTAAGTTCGGTGTTGATTTTCATTAATTAACAAAATAATGGAAATATGTTTGAGTATCCACAAAATAAAATTTTTCTACAGTTGTAACAATTATGACATGGTGTTGTGTATTGACCTTCTTACATTCAAAACAAAAAGGAATATTTTATCATTCACTGCGTCAGCTGTCAAATTATCGATTCACAGGTTTAGTTTTATTTAGGTATATTGTTTTATGTCTACGAACGTTGTCCTATTTTTTAATACATTACACATTTTCCTAGAAGTAAAACATTTATCATACTTCTAAAAAATTACAGCCAACATTTTACAAAGAGTAGTTAATTAATTACAATGATAATTCCTACGTCCTAAATGTCATCGGTAAAAAAATATCTATATGTGCGCTATAGCAAATGCGATATGTGTACCCTCATATTCCTCGCAGATGTAGTAAATTATTTTATATATTATAACAGTCACGTTTAAAACAGTACCTAAACTATTTCGATGCACTAATTTAATTAAAAAAGTGTCTCTTGCGATCGCGAGCAGCGCTCCGGATTGAGAGGCGAGGGGCTCTGAGGAGTGTAATCTCCGCACGATAGTCCGGAAGAACCGGCTCCCGATCCAGGTGTCCGCGGCCTGCAGCCCAACTCTACGTCCTGCGATCGAGAATGACTCAGGGTATCTGATTTCGTCCCAATTAGTACATCGGTGGTGTGGAAGGGCAGCGGAAACAGTTTCTTGGAAACGTCGGGCTCCTCGGAGATAGCGGAGGAACCCATGCGGCCGGTCGCAGCTACCGTCCCGCTGATAGTGGCACAGCTCTGTCTGCCGATCACAGTTGGGTGAGACAGTCGACGGAGGGCTCTCCTCGTGATGGGTTTACTCAGAAAAGACTGGTGCTTTCGTACTAAAGGCGATCGTGATCCGTGGGAAAGTAAAGTGGCCGACATTGAAAGCGGTGGCGATGAGGCCACCGGTATTGATTTCCCTACTATATGCCTCGATCGGCGACGAGGTCGTAATTCTCGCGTCTCCTCCGACGGATGACCTCTATTTCTGTATGTCACGCTTTCATCGCTGTCCGTCGAGAACTGCTCAATTTCGTCATCGGTGTCGAGACAATCGTCCTCGTCTAAAAATACCGAATCGGAGCCGACTGAGTGCAGATCGCAGTCTTGGTAGTCGACGCTCAAAGAAACGCCGCAGCTACCGATAGACGCCAGCGGTGCCAGTCTTCTCGTGGCTCCATTTCCTGCGCCGGAACTCAAGCGAGCCTGCGCTTCGGACTTTTTTCTTGCAGCAGGATTAAAGTCGAGAATAGTGTGCTCGCTGACGCACGGTGATAATTCCGGAGTGGCCTGGATGACCTGTATGTCGATGGGATTGCAGATGTCGGTGGGATCGGCGTCGTGCAAGGTATACCGGCGACCTCCTCGCCCCCGGGGTGCTCTTGGCGCTCGAGGCGTCGGCGGCAAAGTCGGCAATGCGCATACGATTGACGAACCCCGTCGTTCTAAATATGAGCTTCCGGAACTGGAGCAGGTGACGCTGCTGTATCTCCTGGAGCCGCCAGGCACAGCTAGAAAACGATTTACGTACTCTGACGGAGCGGTGCAGGACGAATCGTCTACGGCGTCTGTCATTTCCGCATCGTCTTCGTAAAATGGGGGACCGCAGTCAAATCCGAGCGCCGAGGCGGGAAGGCTGTCTCCGCGCATCTTCGTCAAGCGGCGCGGAGGTGCCAGTAGACTACTGTAGCCTCCGCCTACGGAGGAAAATCGAGGAACGCGTGATCTCGGCGGCCAGGGGGGCCAAGGCGAGGGACCGCTGAGAGAAAACCTGGCGCTGAGAGCTGCCTCTAGGGCGTACGCCAATTGTCTTTCCTCCTCTTCGGCTGCTTCTTCCGCTACGGCGGCGGCGGCGATCTCCGCGATCTTAGGGTCGTTGAGCGCCTTGACGGACTTGCTCCTGCTCTTGTAGACGACGAGAAACACCATGAGGCCGAAGAAGCCGCCGAGAGTGGCAGCGATGCGGATGCCGGTCATGACGTCGTACGTGGCGTAAAACTCTATCCGCAGCTGCTCGCGCTCGTCCGGCCCCTCCGTGCTGTTGTGGCCGGCCTCCATCGCTCCTCACGTGCACATTCCTGAAACATTAAAAGTGTTTATACATATATGATTATCTAAACAAATATCTATACATTAATTTATAAACAGCACATATTTCATACGCTGTTTTACTACAAAATAAAATCTTAGCGTTCTTAAAATATTTTATTGATATTTAGCAGTCTTCGTTGATAGCATTACAGTGAAACTGCTTCAGCCACCATTATATTTATTAGAACTGGTAAACAGAAGGCGCCTTCAAGTTTCCTTCTAACATTGTCTATCTACATTTTTTTGCTACTTATTTACTAGTGGCGTAGCTACATATTCAGCGCCCCAAAACAAGTAAAATCGTTGCATCGTCTTTGATTTTAAAAATTTTGTAAACTATATTCTTGATTCTGATACAAGAATTCGTATATTGAATGTTATGAATACTTCTACGAACAGAAACGACTCGGTAGGGGATAAAATTTTCTATAATAATATTTTAAACGGCCTCAAAAAACCAACCTTGCTCTGCGCAATTTCTAAGCAGTTTACCTACGTATCTATCTATGTTTAGTACTTTCGGCCCTTACTGCCGCAATCGCAAAGGTATATCCGTTTTTTGTGGTAAGTTTTCCTCGCCAACACCTGACGTATCTCTCATGGGTATAGTTTCACCGGGAATATTTCCAGATCGTATACCTACATAGGCATTAACTTTCTAGTGGGCACGGTTATAAAAAAAACTATCCAAGAAATCTAAAGAATACGAAGATAACCATAGACAAATAGTGCCAGTGTTCGCGTTGTACGAATAACTCCACACTGAATATAACAATCGAACGAGATTTTCGAATCAAATTTTGTAAAAAGAACAAAGGAATCTGCCATCTTGTTTTCTTATTGATACTAAAGTACAAAATGGAAACTATTGTAATGAAGTATAATAGAGAGGCTTTTCACTGTACAATTTTAATAGTATCAATTAATATGATAATTTGCTGTAATTATTTTGCTGTAGATAAGCTGCTATTAAGAAGCGTATAATGGTTACAAAGATAATGTCGTTAGAGCTATGAATTTTTAGTTTTAAATTTAAAAATAAAATGGCGAATAGCATTTAGCAGAAGCTTTTCGATTTATTACGATTATTTAAACACACTCGAAGACACTATCAATAATATGTTAATACCACGCCAATTATCCACGGTTAAATCACACTTTTTTGTTGTAATTAATTATTGATTAACTGAATGTTTCTAGAACTAGCCACATGACATTTATTTCATGTATCATACGTGGATTAATTCAATACACGGTTGTTGGCGTGTTTACCGATCAGGGGCGGTTCTAGGTATATGCCGAAAACGCAGCGGTTTGAGGGCGCAATGGCTTAAGAACACCAACATCGGATATAGGTTCCAACCAGGAATAAATAATTAAGTCCAAGTTTTTTCCAAACGAAATCATTTATAATATAATCTGGATTTTTTATTATTAGCAAGCTTGTCAAAAGATATATTGAAATAGTAACGTTATTTAATTTTTTAATTTCACAATAGTATTTATATAAATATACCAGGCCGTTTCTACTATAAAGAACGACTAGGTGGGATTTTAAGGTTTGAAATCAAACAAAGAAAAAAATTAAGGCTATTACGAGATTTTTTTTTAAATTAATTCTTCTAGTCTGGATAACAGGAGGAGAGAGTGATAGTAGTAAAAAAGAGTTGGCAACATTTTCAACTGTAACTCAGGGTGCCAAAACACCTAGAAAATGTCGTTAATAGGTAAAATATACTTAAATTACAAATCTTAGATGTAAATTAGATTGAATTTGTTAGTAAAATTACATATGCAGATTAAATTTAGTAAAAAGGAATAATGTTTGAAAAGGCTCTCATGGAAAGATGTCTCTTGTTGCATTACCTACTCATTTACGTTTGGTACAAATATTTTCCATTACAACTTGCCAAATGGCCCAGCAGTGCCAAACATACTTCACTCGGCCTCGTCCTCAATTACATTGTATACACGAAAAGGACGTAATCCTAAGTTTTTAAAAATAGCTTTCTTCGATAGTCACAATGCATCTATTTATCAAAAGAATGTAAGCTGCAATTGTCGAATTAATATCTAAATTTAGCTTTTAAGTTTGAAAAAAGGATGACCACACGAATTTGACCAGTTTTTCTTAAATAACTTATTAAATTAATATCATGTTAGCTAAATAAAACACCAATTTTAGTTTTTACGCACTTCAAGGTTGTGTCTATTTCATATGTTGACTTTGACCCAAAATCATTAAATATAAAATTTTGTGCCCCGTATATTTTTTTCCGTGTTGGTTACTTCCTTTTCCCCTTCTACAGTCGACATTAAAACTCATTTTATATCCGTCATAATTCTAATTTTCATTCTTTTTGTCATTGCAAATGTATTTCAATACTGGGCATTGTATACAATATTTTTATTCTTTTCTTGCACATCGGTGATTATGTTAAAAATTAAAAGTAAATTAATTGATATATAAATGGCTGACAAAACGAAATATGAAAATTTCATTTTCCTACTCTTTTTCGTTTAAGAGGAATTCTTGAGACAGACAGACACACGTGTAATTATAATTAATAATTTGAATTAATATTAGTATTTTTTTTACAAATTAGTCCATAATTTTAATATTCAATTTAAATCGTTGTTTATAATAAAATATTAATACCAGTTGCCAACCAATCCCTCAGCACATTTATCTGTGGTAAAAAAAATCCGCGTACACGACTTTATTGGATAAAAGTGTTATTTTAAAGTTAAGTTTTATAAAAACCACGAATAATTTAACATAAAGTAAGGATTTGCAAAAACTATTATATTGAAAAGGGTTACCTGAGTAAGTGAGTTAAAAACGGTTGAAAAATGCTGCCTTAGGGAAGTATTAATTATATGCCACTTTACAGATATAACCTCAAAGAGTTTTTGTACTCTCTAAAACGAATAGAGAAAATCTGAAGTATTTTTTCTGGTATATTGAATCTTCATACTGAAATTGCTTTTCGATTTAAATAATTAAATTATTTAAAATATTTGCATTTTGTTTTGCTCTGAATGATTGTCGTGTCAATACCTACTATATAATATAAAAAAAGAAAATGATTATAAAGGTCGACTTGATTATATAACCTCGAGAGCTAACATTTGCACGTGTACGTGTCTGATTTTTCTACGTATATCGTTTTATGTATTATAATGGGTTACAGCAGTGAGGCTTATGGCTGGTTATATTGTTAATTCCCACTATCGGTAGGTCTCAATTTAGTTTTAATTTATTTTAGTTGTATTCTTTATCACCTTTGAGTAACCTAATTAGGGGTCCTACAAATCTTGTAAAGTGATTTTATATTTAATAATTAACTATTGAACTTTCAAAAAAGATGCCTGCGTGGAATATCGGGAGTGAGGTGGTATAACTTCACTAAGAACATGGATATAACGGAGCAGACGGGGAGCCCCCGTGTCACCTTAAAAGTCATGTTACAGCGCTGAAAATGGCTGGGGTACGTATTGTGGATGCCATCGGAAAGTCTGAACCCTGTTTGTCTCTTCTCTGATCACTGGGATACCGATATTTTGAAAAATCGGCGAGTACCATCCACAAGATGTATCCAGCTGAACTGAAGGATGCTGGCATGGCCTGGCAGGATGCATGACGACTGGTATGTGCCAGAGATTCCTATCGGCGCCATATGCTTTATTTCGGGAGCGGATATGGCGAAAAATAAGAAGAAAGATTATGATTTGTCTGTATCATAATAATGTGCAAGTTTGAGGACTTTGTTGAAAGGCGAACCAAAATTTTAAATTATGTTTTAAATATCAGCAGATACTTTTTTTTAAATATTAATTTTCTCCCACAATGTTCATTGATTATTTCCGCTGAAAAGAGTAGACGGTAGAGATGAGATATTCTCAACCATTGTTAACCGCTCTCCGTGAATCAGAATCGTTCGCGTTCCTTTTAGGATTCTATTATGAAGAGGAAATTTTGTATTTTGCCTCTATTCTTATGCAGTAAACTGTTTTATCGTGTGTACAAAAAGGCCTAAAATGTGCCCATATCATAGAAAACAAAAAAAACGGAATATCACTGTTTCATTCTAAAAGATTCGACGTTCACTCAAAGGATATACATAATTGTCTATTACCCATAATGTCTTTTGAAAAAAAAAATTGAATGACTTGGTTAGAATTATTATGATGGGTGATTTTAACCTAAACTCGACATATAACAATGTCGCTGTTCATAGTGACCGAAAATTTATATGTGCTGCGTTCGAACTCTCCCTCCCAGTATAATATTTTTTTAAATTCTAGTGGTGAACTTTTCGATAAAATTTTTAGTAAAAATCAGATCCATATGTTTCATGCTGGGAGCGAACATGGCATATGAAAC
>JAGVSQ010001476.1:0-29131 GCA_022683975.1 Rhyacophila evoluta | reverse complement strand
ATAACTCAAATCAGCCAAAATTTCAGTTGAAACCTTATTATTCCATACGGTCGATATTTAAAAATTATACTAAATTTTTGCGTTGAAAAACTTAAAACGGAGATTTTTCGTAGAATTTCCCCCCATCAGATTACAATAGACTTGATGCGGCTTCCCGTTACTTGGCAACACTACGACAAAACGCGGGAATCTGCAAAAATGGTTGCAAGGCGCGTGTTCCAAATTGGTTTGAACCCATGAAACTGACTTTTAACAATTTCAAAAGTTTTTTTAAACACAATATTAGAAACCGTATCAAGAAAAACTTCGGAAACAAATATTTCCATTTTCATTACGTTTCAATTGGATTACTTTGAATGTAGCCGAGTAAAGTAATATTTATCATTGACGAATTTAATTAGGTGTTTTGAATTTTCCCTTTCAGCTTCCGTTATTCAATAATGTTATTACGTGCTTTGTTATGTTTCTTTTATTATTTTTATTAATATTTTCAAATTTTAAACGTTCCATAATGCTTATAAACAACGGTGGAAAATATTAACAACAGACTTTACATTTATTTTTACCGATACATTATAAATAATATAGTGTACTTTCTAATAAAAAATAATAAGTTGGTGCATATTAATTAAACAATATTACATATTTATCATTTTTTCACAATTACGTTTATTATTTTCAATTGCTAATAAAAGTTATTTATTTTCCAGGAAACCTAGGGGTCGGTTCAAAAATAATAATTTGAACCGTATTATCGCGTAACGTATACCAAAGAAATAAAAAAAATATTTTGAAATTCGTTGTAAGGTTTGTTAAAGGAAGTTATATATTCTTTGTTAGATGATGTTAAGGCTAATAAATATGGTAAATAAAACTTAAAACGTTTTCAAATCGATACCTCTGTTTGAAAACGTAACAACTAAAAATAGTGCAGCTTTGAATTAAATATGAGAAAAAGCTTAGAATGAAACATCTAAGTTTGCACAAGATTTATTGATTGATTGAAAAACAGTTTTGAAAAATATTTGTATTATTATAAATATCCATATATTTTTAGATAATCCTAGAATTTCATTAGATCTACATAAATTACATGTTCAATAATTAAGCCTGCCTAAAATCTTATTTCTTAATTATCTCAAAACTATGAATTTTTACACTTTGGATTGTCGAAATACGTTTTTTTAAAAATTAATTCGTTTAATTTGTTTTAATTTTACTATATTTTATTTTTTAAAACGATACTTAAACAGAATATTTAGATAAACACAAGATATTACATTATTTTATATATGTAGGACGATATAAAATATAGCAGTGAAATTATATTTTTCATCGAATTTTTTACATAACAATTACTGTTAATGCGCGGGATTTCTTTTCAGTCGGCAACGACGTTCGAGTTGGTTTCGCTAATTTATTTTATTAAAATAACAAAGAGTGACGGCATCTTAAATTTAATACATAATTCAAAATCGTTATTTGCGACGTAGATAAGGCTGTTATGTAACATCAGGCTGTCGGTATACGAATGATTTGTAAACGTAGACTCATTTGGATTTCAAAAAGTACAATTAGGTTCGCGAATAATGATTTAATATCTGCAAGTTTAAATATATTTATATTATAATATTATTCGGTGGGGATTTTAAAACATTTTGTGATCAACCAAGGTCTATGTCAGTTTGGATTTTAATGTCTTAAAGAGACTAGAGCTTTTAACTATTGTACTTATTTGCCAATAGCTCTCTCGCACAGCTAGCTGCTGGATTTTAAAAAATCCAAAGGTGTAAGGCTGTTGAACAATTTGGTGACTACCAATTTGAATTAGCAAAAATCTGTGAAGACATTTTTTCACGCAACGATGCTCCATATATTCCATTTATGGAGTGGATATCTTTATATATAGATGATACTTTCAGAGTACACATAAGAAAAAACATCTACCTACTATGTCGATATTAAGTGACAGTAATGTTTTCACATATTCATTTTATAATATTATGATTTTAATGATATTTTAATAGTGTGCCTATATTTTTTTCTAAGTTTATTTAGGACATTAATAGCCAAAAGTGTAACGATTATTATATATGACATTTTCAAGAACTATAATTTATCAAGATTAATTTTCACAGTATGGAGGTCTATATTATGAAGCATGAACTTATTAATAACCTTAATTATTAAATACAAGGAAGTATTTTTTTTGTCTTAAATATTTTGGTTTATCACTTTTTCTTTGGTTATTATGATATATATTTACTGCTCGAACTTTTTACAGGGGTATTTTCAAGTAAGTATTTTGTCAAACAAGTAAGTGAGTTTTCTAGCAGTCATGCTAATTTCCAAAATATTATAAAAGGGTTAGCTAGTGTGTGATAAGTATATTCAAAAAAAATGTAGATTTTATTGGCTATGCTTAGTAAAGTCAATTTTAGCTTTGTTATCTTCGTTGGAACAAAATCAAGAGTCTTCGTGTTACTTCAACGATACCTTTTATACGGCATTTTCGAAAAATATTTATCCCTATTGCGAAAGTTTCGTAAATAATTTACGGCTTGTGTTGGAATAACTTATTATAAGAACATTTATTTTCTATTTCGATATTTGGTAATTATTAATTCGTATTTTGTGTTTTACTAACAAAAATACTTTGAATTGACAAATTGAAAATTGGTGACGGAGAAGATTTTAATTAAGTTGACGAATTAGAAAACGAAAATAAAATATCCCATTTAATACATTCCCTGCAACAATGACAGATCATGCAACCTAAAACATAATATTAGTGAATATGATTTTTATCCATGTATGCATCCTTAAGTATACGTCAACCAATAATATCTTAGAAAGCAATTTATGAAATATTGTTAGAACTTTTGTGGGTGCTTCGCGTGGATTGTGTCTCGATATATTATATAATTGCGTAAGTGGTGTCGAGATTTGTTAGTAAAGGGGAAATCCTCACTATATTTTCAGGCAAAATCAGTAAGTTTCCGTCGGAAAAGTATTATATACTAATGTTACTATAGTACGGAAGTTTGAGGAGAATTTATTTATCCTAAAAGATCAGTGAATTAAATTTTTCAATTGATTGTAGTGAAATATAAATCATTTTAAATTTACTAATAAGCATTGCACTTGAATTAAAAAAAGACATTTGTAATTTTAATTAATATATATACATATAATTATATTTAAAATTTTAATAATTTAAAAAATGAAGCTTAAACAATTCTTTTAAAAAAACAGGTTTCATATTTTGATGAAGTCAAAATAATAAAAATATCTGAAATTTACCTTTACAAAATATTTTCACATCACAGACACATTATTTATCGATAAAGGCACATGGTATATTTATTCACTGACAACTCCTTTTTTTGAAAACCTTCATGTACTATTTGAATACTTATTTCACTATACTTTTCACTTTATTTATGCCATCAGAAACGATGTGTTGGTATATTAGGTTTAGTCCTTAAAAACGAAGCAGAAATAAAGTATATTTTTTATAAAATATTGATGACGTGATATATTTATTTTGAAGGATTTTTTCTGGATTTCACGGAGAATCAATATTACATGGCTTTATTTAAATTGTAAAATAATACGCCTGAGATAATATGTATTATAAGCATTTGTATTAAGTATTAGAATAAAAGAGATTTCTGAAATCAATACCACTGAACTCATTAATTAACTAAATAATTGCACAAATTAGGTAGGTACTCATTAGGTAGGTAAATATTATGAGATTTGCAAAGAAACTTTTCACGAATAATAAATAATTTGACTGACCACAAAAATGAATATTTAAACATAGAACATATTCGGAAAATTCAGCCTGTAAACTTTCCCGCCTAAATTGCTGTCATCGCGGCGATCATTTTTATCGCGACAGACAATATGCCGGCGGAGATCGACTGTCTATTGACATAATTGGCTATTGACTAAAGGGGGTTTCTAAACAGAATAACACGAAGGCATTGCTTGATGGAACGGTGGTAAATAACACCTACCCCCAGAGTCGAATTATGTTAATTGAAAGCCCGAACGAAAAGTTTTTACATAATCGGCTAATATAATACGATATTTCTTGCAGCATTTTTGACCATGATGGAATAAAACCATTTAAATTATTATTTTTCAATGAGAAAGGATTGAAAAACAATTTTTTTATGATATCTTGATCAGACCACGAACAACATAAGCACTATGAAAATAGTATAATATGTGTTACAGAATACATTTTCCTTCAATATGATTTATATTTAACTTGAACATACGTTTTATATATATATAAACAGATGTGTGTGCATTTGATACATATACTTATATTTATTTAATTTCATTGTAAGGTTGCATTTATTTTTTATATTTCTTCGAAAATAATTTACTACTTCTTACAATAAATTAATATAATGATTTTCCCATAAAAGCACACACAACAAGACAATTTTATTATTTAAATAATATTGTTATAAGTATTATTCTCAATAGATTTAGTCTTTACGTAGGATGAATTTCGATTTTTTATTAATCATTCCAACATGGGAATAAAATATATTGCTACCTACTGACTTTTTATTTACGTTATGTTAAATATTCACGTTTTTTTCTAGACATTTAGTATTTCAATGATGTTCTCTATTGTTATATTCGAGGTATAATTGAATTCCGCCCCGTCCCTAAGCCGACCCTAACTACCCTCGGATCGGAAAAAAATGTATCGGCGTATAGAATTACACGCCTGCTTATATCTTATATTATTTCACATTGATACAGTTTCGATAAAGATACACACGACATGAAATATTCGCATGTGTGAGAGTACTTTCAATTTGTATAATATGTTTATTTAGCGATGGTTCAGTTTGTTTTACACCCTTACATTCGAGAGGTTATTGTATACACTTCTAAAGCTAGGAACAAATTATTTAGATATTTTTACTCTCTGTAAGTATTATTTATTTATGATTTGACTTACATTTATAAAATGTATTATACTTTTATAAATTGTATTCGCATAATTAATATAATTACGTAAAAGCTATCGGAAGTGTTTATTCAAATAAAATCTTGTAAATCAACTATTTTTTTCTTAAATTAAATGATAAATCCATATTTTTTAAATTTGAATCAGTAGTGTTTTAACATTTTAATGCACTATGAATGATATTAAATATAAGTGAATAAAAGTGCAAGTAATCCAAATAGAATACATTGATATATGGATTACGTATACTTAATCTCCCCGATAGATTAGAGGTTGCCGTGCGCCCCTAATAATCTAGGGAAAACAGGTTTGATTCCCCATTTATGAAATTTTTAAATATCCAAAAATGCAGGACTAGATGCCCAATCAGTTAAGCTATTGTCTGACAAACAATTTTCGTAAATAATAATCTATTAAAATGTTTTCATACTGCGGGTGTCCTTATACTCCACTTTCGGACTGGATATTTTCACACTAATATATGCTCCAATTTGGGAGCAAACATGGTGTAAAAAAATACTTACTTCAGCATATTTAACTCTCTAGTTTAAAAGTATACGGAGAGTACACTCTTACCCCATTTTACAGCGTACAAGACCTTCTGTAGCCTGCATTGTATAGATGGTTTTTGGAGCACCACTATAGGAAAGTGTATGATACAATAATGAGCTTTACGAGATTATGGTCCTGGAATTTGGTATAAATGTCCATGTATAGAAAACAGATTGATATTTAATTCTACGTGTACTGTTGAAGTTAAATGAATATTTTGTGACATTCCTAATAATTTACATAGATAATATTTTGCTAATGGTGATATTTTTCACTTTCAATATCACAATTGGACGAAATAATCACGGTCGTTTCCATATTGGTAAACACACAAACTCTAAATTATTTGAAACTGGTAAACTTCCATATATAAAGTTTCACATATGGAAGTTCACGAGTTTTAAATAATTTAGAATTTAAAATCAATTTCCATCAAGCACCATCAGTCAAAAATATTGATTAAAAACATAAACGTTCAGTTTGTGATTAAATTTAAAATGCACTTTTTAGAAGTATAATCTAAAATAAAATATTGCATTAAGGATATCGGAAACCACATAAAAACACTTTTAATCGGATAAATATACATTGTTTTGATATTTATTTGTGAGAGAAATGTAAAAGAAGTCAAGAAATGACAATGCTCTGGGTTTACTGAGTTGATTAATGAAAGTAGAGGTACTTTTAAAATACTCACGGGGTCATGTTAGAGTTATAAATTATGATTTTAGTTAATAGCCCCGGGATGTAACGGACAACAATATTTATAATATAAAGTATACCTGCAATTGTTGAATATTTATTAAATACACCGTTATTATACAATTTTGTAAATGTCAACTCTGGAAACTAACAATAAATTTAAAAAATCAAGGATAAATAAATAATCGAAGATTGTTAATTTTTATTATTTAATTATGTCTATATTACCATGGAAATAAACAATCAATATTTTATGTAATTAAAAATAGAACAAATATACTTTTACAAAGATTTAAGCACTGTCATTCAAAATAAACTAAAGAATATTACGAGGACGTTGAAATGAAAATGAAATAAATTATCGTGCTTATTTTTCAAAACATATCGAATTCAACGATAATTTGTGTAGGTAATTTAAAATATTATAATCTATGGATAAGCCTATTTCTAGCTGCCCTGGTGTAATATGGCAGATTAAGGATAGGAAAATGTTATACTTGCATGCGTTTAAAAATGTCAACAATTTCATCATAACCCATAACCGCACCGCACTTTTTTTATCGTCAGGTGTTTTTCACACCGTATTTTTTATATATAAATATTGAATCCACGGAGTTCAGGTGTCGTTTGTGAATATTTTGGTCGGCTTTTGTTTTTGCAAGCTCACGCATGTCTGCACATATAATGGTGTAACCAGTGCGATACTGTAAGACAAGAGAAAAGCCTGGAAAGGAGTCGAAGTGTAAACCAGTGAATCGTGGACACGCTACAAGACCACCCGGAACATTGATTAGGGTTGATTATGTTCGAGACGGGATATTGGCAACTGTTTAAGACAAGTTACCCATTTCTTAATATCTTCAAGTTTTCATATAAATCACTTCCGTTAAATTTTCGACGGCAAAATACGTAAATGTTGTGTATACTGGATTTTTAATCTCGCCAGTAAACGTCAATAATAAAAACCCGACTAATCCGAAATTCGTCTTCCAAGCTATGTTAAGATTGGTATGCTAAGGTAGATATGCAGATATTTATTACCTGCACTTAATTTTATTTAATTTTGGATATACATTTGTAAAAATCTACCTATACCATAATTACGTAAATCCAGGTTAAAATGTCATAATATTTCTTTGTGCGTATTTGTATGTGTGCGTTTGTCTTGTGCGCGTTTGTCATGTGAACAGTTGTCTTGTAAACGGTTGTCCGGTGCGCGTTTGTCTTATGCGCAATTGTCTGGTTACCATACTACTAATATATATTATAATAATATGATCCTATTATATAAGTCTATCTAATGTGATTATCGTCTTTTACTTCATTAAACGAATATTGTTTCACAAGGAGCTAATCCCTACTCAAATACTACATAGATATGATTGTGCTAATATGACAAAACCGGGAGTAACAATCTCGTTTATCTATGTTTCTAAATAACGAAAAGGATCATCTAAGGAGACAGTTACATAAAGCTTAGTAGTTTTGTAAATACTGATTTGAGATTTAAATTGCGTAACAAAATTGTTTGGAATTAAACAATCTTTTTGAGCGGACATTAGCGTTCGTTAAAATTGTAAATAAATTACTAACGTGGTGGTTCATAAGTATGATTGTCAAGTCTGTGAAATATTGTAAATTGACGATTCCACACCACTATAGACCGGACGATTCGACGATATTAAAGTTCATCAGCATAGGAATTATACACGTGTCCATCACAGTATACACTGGTAAAATGATGCAAGCGTGATGAAAAGCTTCCCATGGGATAATTCAGAGACGTTCGTTACGTTTCGCTCCACATTACAGGTGTGAAGACGTGATGCATGGTAGAAGGTAAAAAAATCTACGAGTATATGGATGTCGTCCAAAATTGTAAATTGCAACCCTGGTTTAAAGGATTTCAAGTTTGATAGGTAATAATTGCCATGCGAATAACATTAAACTTGACGTGTTCTGCCACCCAAGCTGCATCTCATGCCCTACGTTAGTTTCTCGCGAGTCTTTGAATGTGCAACATACATTCATGGATCCCAACTGATTCCTCAATTTCAGAATAGTATTTGTGACAGCGTTATCTACAACTGTGATTGATTTCAAAGCCACTTAATCACTACTTATTATGATATTTTCACCAAAAGAAATATTACATAAAATTAAATACAGTTGGTGTTATAGTTTAAAGATTCTTTCATATTCAGGAATTGTGATAAATTTTTAAAATATTATATGTACTCTTAAACCTCGATAGAATAATATTACTACCATAGTGCTCGACGTTTGCTTATCCTGTCCATTCCGAGGCACGAGGTATATATGTATCTCCTCAATGTAGATGCGTATTTTGACAGTTAATTTTTTACGAGTATTAGTTGTCAGCTAACCAAGCCCGTTGAATGTATATATACTGCGATCAAAATATTTAAAAAATCCAACTATGGAATTATGGGTTCCAATTTCCCTGGTAGGCAATTCGCACACCCTTTTCAACCAATTAACCAAAGTGACGGGTTCATACTATAAAAATATTAAAATCAGTTTCATCAGATACAACGACGGTTAAAAATGTACTAACTTAAAACATTAATGTCTATTTTGATTAAATTAATTAAATGTTTGAAAAAAGTGTAAAGTACAGTATTCGCGATATAATATGCTGTTCAAATTATAAAAATCGCTGCCGGATCAAATTCATGATAACATCTTCTCGTTAATGTCGGTCTGTTGAATTTCTTCCACGCTCCCTGAAACACCTCATTGCACTCCACTTAACAATTGATTCTTCCATCTTCCTATTAACGAAGCGTTGCCCAGTCAATGGCATCGGGGAGCTGTGTAATGCATAGAGGTGCCAACAACAACAAGACCACTGTTTGATCTGCGGTGTCAAAATCCACAAAACAATATTGCACTTAGCTGCAGCCATATAATATATAAAACATATTATGAATCTATGATAGTTATTCGAAATTTTAGTTTGATTTTAATAGAATAGTGCATTTATGACACAATAATTGAGAAAATAGAGCTATTTTGGGTCGGACTGAATAAGAAAAAGACTGCATATTTGTATTATATAAAATATAAATTTTGTAAATTATTTATTCTTGTTAAAAAGCCATTATTATGAAAAAAATGTGTAGTAAATTATAATTATATCATAAATTTGTTATTCAAAAACAATATCAGTGTCTTCAATTAAAACATGTTCAAATAAAAAGCGCGTATAGTACGCTTGAGTGTTGTCGCTTTAATTTCGAATTTGAGATATTATTTAATATATAGTCTAGAAGAGATTACCATTTTCTTATTAGTATTTGAATTTTCATTTCTGAACGCTACAAAATACTTTTTTCTTCTAGTTTTGGAGTGTTAGATACGAATTTGTGTGAATAATTTTAAGCCAACGAAAAACCAATCCTAAAGCGACGATATTTAACAAGAATGACTTACATATTTTTTCATAAATGAAATTCATCAACACTCTATAAAGAAACAAATTGCCCGACCTTGCGCAAACTCTAGTGTTAAGGATAGAACCAAGATTTTGAAATCATTTAAGAAAAAAGAAAAAAGTGTATTTTGAGCAACTTAATTTTGATTAACTAGAGAGATAGTTAATAATAATGTTACTTTCATATGAAAAGCATTCGATTTGACGAGGTCAGAGAACGCAGTATTATACTATTAACGTGCTGTCAACGTATCCTATTAATGGTTTATTGAAGGGACGATATGGTATATAATACTCAGGTATTAATTTAATATTAGTTACAAATGTGAACTTCCTATAACATCTAGTGAAGGATGAAAGCGGCTCTAATTCCCTCATAGGCGATCTACCAGCGCTTCTAAAACCAAAATATTATTGAATAATAGTTAATATTGATTTTCAAAATGCATAATGAAAAACTACATTTTTTAAAAACACACAATACAGTTTATATGTATGGCTAGTTTATTTAAAAGGCTGAATTCAATTGAAATGCCAGTTTGTTGTTTGAGGATTATGAAGAAAAAAAAATAATGAGTTTAGGTTTATGAGGCGGATAACCAATTTGCAATACTTTGTGTTTATGGCAAGGCTTTGTCGAAGTTAAGTTTTATTTAATTTCACATCCTGTTTTATTGATATAAAAATCTACCCATACTATAATTCATTACGTCAAGTCAGTTTGTGATCAGTTGTATGTGTGCGCAGTTGGCTTGTGCGCATTTGTCTATGTATGCATGCCATATGAGCAATAGTCATGGAATCAATTTTTCTTGTGCAATGGCGCATGTCATATTAAGGTGCCCTTCTGCGGTGCACATCACGGCTCAGATCATTATACTATGAGTTTTGAACTTTTTATATTTCATTCGAACAATGGCTACAGAGCTCATTGTTTTATTTACATTCTTACGGTGAGAACTTAATATTTTAATCAGTATATTAGATCATGGTTATACTTTTAATATTATCTAAGAACTTAACTGACACAAAGATAAAAAATATTTTTTGATAATTTATACTTAGTGTAAATGCTTCACTTCGTTTGAGAAGTGTTACTCTGAGCTCGACGGCATGTCCCGGCTGGCGCGTATAATGTTTCACAGAGCAATGTGGATGTGTATTTATATTTTAAAAGTATGTATGCACTTTACCGATAAACCAAATCATTGACTTATTGGTGACTGATTGCACGTGGAACTGAAGCTGAAATAATAACACATATTACTATCACTACTATACTAATTACTAATAAATAAATAAATTAATATAAAATGTTCTATATTCATGCTTCTAATAAAATAGACTTTGAAAATAGGTGCCGATATCAACCATATTTTGTGTGACGTACTAAGTTATGTTTTTATAAGTATAAGATTGATTGAAATAATTAATTTATAAAGATTGTCTGATATCCAAATATTAAAAAAATACAATTATTTCCGGATGGTAAAGCGAAAAAGGGTCTAAAGAAGATAGTTCGTCTCGTCTATTACTGTTCTAGACACGGATCAAACTGTAGATTGTTTTGGTTATTTATTATCACTATGGATATTCGGCTATACAAATGAATTATTAATCATTGTATATATAATAATAAGTACATGCTTTTGATACTTTAAAATAAGCATTTGTTCTTCTTATGCTTATGTTTCCGTCACAAAATATGAGTAAAATTGTCATTCGGACCAATTTTCTAGAACACAGAATACAGATGTAGTTTCAGTGCCTATATATACAATAAAACAATAATTATACGGATTTTAGAATAAAAATATTGAAGTTTGCTCTATAGTAGTTCTACTGGGAAACTGTGTTACAAGCGTACGCATTTGTGAATAAGTTGTAGTATGCATAAATATAATGTTGTAAAAATAGTCAATCCGTCAACCTTTAGATCCATATTGCAGTGGTATATATTTTTGATTTGCAGAAGCAAATTTGTTGAATTGTTTTCATAGTTATACACCATAAATTAATAATGATGTAATAAATAGTTTTTCTTATCTACTCAGTTCTCTTGAAAATCTTTTTACTATAAAAGTAAATTTAGACACATTTGTTCTCAACAGTATATTTGTAAAATAATATTACTGTGTCTGTATTAGTATAAAAATATTAATCTTTTTTATGATTAAATTTCAAACGTAAGTATTGCTCGTTAAAATATCTTTCGGTACAAAAATATCAAATTACTGTCCGATGGTGTGTCTTCCTGTTTTCAATTCAATCGACTTCCAGTCCAACGGGTCGCCGCGTTGCGCTGTGTGAACGACTTATCCTTTCCGGAGGGACATCCGCTTTCCGCCATTTTGAAGGCGATCGCGTGGCATGTCCGGTATATTCACCAAAGGGTAGATCCGCCATATGGGATCAAAGTAATCTACTTAAAAAAATTACACAAATTTGAAAAATATTGTATTAATTTCAACATAGTTACAATTCGTATACCAAAATAGAAATATACTTGTCTATATTATATGTCAATATTAATATTAAAACATATAAATTATTCTCATTTTACTATGGTATAAATAGGTATATATTTCCTAAATTTAGTTTTTTATCCCACGTCACATGTATTTTCTATGTTGTTTATATAGTTGTGCCAAAATGAGTGTATATTTAAAATTTGCCTAATTTTTTTCGTGGCAAATCCAGAGTTTGTTGTTGTCATTATTAACCGCTGAAGATGAAGAATATAAAAGCACACGATCTAACAATGCGTTGAAAATGTAAAAAAAATATTTAAAAAATTCGACATAAGTCGTCTGAGAAATATGTTATACTTAATTTACCACGCACACGATACTAGCCTTGTTTGACGAACTTCATTATAACTTAGGATTTCAGCGTAAACATATGATTTTGTGATATTAAGATTTTTTATTCCGTGGATTTGTCCTTCATCATACAGGATGCAGTTGACCAGTATCATGACCTCATTGTCATTACAAACGAGCTTATTAATATCTGGTGCTATATTCCATCACAGGTATTTGGATATCATTATTATTACAATAAATAATATTTGAAATACAGCTTTGTATGCTAAATTTGTACTAGTATATTAAGCAGATGCTGAAAAACCACAGAAAATTCATGGGAAGAAAATGACATTTCTTGAAGTGAAAGAAAGTATCCGCAAATCGTTCGCTTCGCCCTTTAATATGGTCTTAATTCAGAATATATCAAAGTTTACAAATGTGTATATTTTTTTGAGAAAAAATATCGTGGAAGTTGACATTAGTTACGTTATGTGCTCAAAAATTGAGAACACGATTATTGTGTCGTTTAATTGATTGACAATGGCGATGGTTATAGGAGGAAACTAACTACCGGGATTCTCTATAATATTATGGTTGATACTGATTGCAGTCAGCCATATTTTTGTAAAAAAAAATTTAATAAGTTTGTCTATTGATTTTTTTACCTTGCGAAAATAAAATAATGTTTCATGTTCAACGTTGTATTGTATATTATTAGAGTAAATTTTCCGATAATATAACACAAACCAGCTGTGGCCATGGAAACGAGGGGGCAGAATATTGTTCTCCTACAATTTTCATTACACCCCCTTCTCTGCATTGTGATTCGTCGAGTTAACCCCACTGCTGTCTCGCTATTGGTCGGTTTTCTATAATACATTACCCACATAGTCGACGTCCAATCTATAAATAACATTATGCTACGTGATTGATTAAAATATAGAAAAGATCATAATGCTTTCACAAAAAAATAAAACATAATTAATACTTCACAGCGTATATAAATTTCAAAAGACACGAATAATTACAATCAACTCTTTTTCTTTACATAGTAGCCTGATTGTTAATGATATTTATTATAAGTAAATATTTGTATCTGCGCAAACTTAAAATCTGTTCAAGACCGCAGAAAAGAGTACACTAGGATTTAAATATTGATTTTTTTTATTATAAAAACACCTGCACATAACCATTATCTTAATACTCGGGCGGAAGCTTAAACTCAAACATTGCACTTCGATATAGGATACATTTTTATATTGCTGACATGTATTGACCACCTTCTATTGTATTGTTTATGTAGTTTTTAAATGTAAAGGTACCTACACAATTTTGACAATGAGATGAAGCTGAAAAGTTATCATACATTTCTTTTAGGCACCTGTGTTTACTTTTAGGATCTCGTTTGGCAAGTATCAATAGATTAGTTATGAACAGTGATTTTAAGGGACGTAAACAGTGACGTTCCATTAAAATTAACTGTTTTAGTTCAATATTTATTTGTCGATTACTATTACTATCATCATTGGCACCAATACTTCTGTTATCAAACGGTGCTATACAATTTTAGATTATTCTTAAAAATAACATAATCTTTAGTATTTGAAAAAAAATGTTTATATTGTAAATTGTAACACTATTATATCATTACAATACCAATATAGGATTTCTCGATCGGTTGACGTTTAATATTTTTGACTATGGTTTTATTTCAGAAAATGACACAGTCAGCATAGGAATATGTACAAATCGACTGTGAAAAGGAACAGGTCATAGCCGTCAATTTTTCAATACAGATTTTATTCGATAATCAGAACGCATACAACTTAATACACATTATGTCAAAAGGATATAAGCTGAAAATGGTGAATTAGTTTCTAAATTTAGCTTTTTAGTATTAAAAAAGAGTGGGTCCGTGAAATTAGCGACCAGGAAAAAAGGCTTCCACCTAATCAATTTTTCTTAAATAATTTGTTATAATCATATTGAGTAAATAGAATATTAGTTTTAGTGTTTGTGCTCTTTCGAGTTGTGTTTATTTAATATTTCGACTTAAACATTTCTTGTGTCTCCTGTAAAATTTGTTATGTGCGGCTTACGTCATTTTTCCTTTCAAGAGTCGATATATGAAATGGATCAAACTAGAAAAGGAAATACAAATAACGGAATTTTGCATTGACGCGCTTTTTAAGATAAAAATAAAAATAGGAACTAAGAAACTAAGAAACTACGAACATCATAAGCAATAATTATCTATATGAGGAGTGAATTTAGAGCAGCTGAAAAATATGTCATTTAGGATAAGGACCAAAACTTTACCTGTCACCGGTAAACGACTAAGTTTTGTTTTTTCTTAAAAAAATATTTGTATGAGAAAACTTCGAGTCATGTGAGAAATAAATTTTAAATACCGACTACTTATTTTCTCCTTTCATTTGGTAAAAGGACTCCACTGATACTTGTAAATATAGTCTAGATGCGGTCACCTGTAAAATAATTCACTGCGGTAGTTTTACAAGCACTTGATACAGTATGCAGTACCCACTGTACGTTTAATATTTGTTCAACAGCAATGATGAAGAGGGGAGTTACGACTTTTATTGGCGAAATATAATTGAAATAAATTATACCGTACAAGCAAAATAGAATAAAGGGAATTTGGCTTAGCTGTGTGTATATTTATTTTTTTATAACACCCTGTTAAAAATAAAAATACGCGTAAAATATTTTCTTACATTAAAATCAGTTTATATTAAGTTAGCTTACGAAATGTTAGTAAGGATTTCTTTAGATGTTTGCGGCGCTTTTTATATGGAAGTTTTTTCAAAAATGGATATTTCAAATAGAAGATATACTAATTGAAATACATGTCTGCAATTCGAAAAAAATCATTTAAAACTATGTGCAGTAAATCTTTGTCTTCTGTAACTGCATCAAATTTTGCGTTTATCATTCCGCTAGCAAAGCGAAATTATTATATACCCTGTTTAAATTCATATAATTTTGTGTGATCTTGTATTATAAATTACTTGTGAACAATGTTCCTGGACCCATTTATCTACAGTAAATACTGATAAAAGTAAAATAATTATAAAAACGTGATCAAAATGGGTGGGTAAGCGTTTCCTAGTAGCTAGATTGAATGACCGAAAAAGTAAACCGACAGAAGCTTGAGGGAATGCACTCAATCGAAAATCGTATCAATTACAATAATAATTTCCGAAACCTTCAAATTATAAATCCGATCTGCAAATGTAACTGTTATGTACGGTTGTAAAAATCAGTGCTCCTCAAATAGTTGGCTGCAATTACAAGCATTTTTTCCGTCGATCTTTTCTTGTTTATACCTACCTCAATTTAAATTTATTGTGTCAATGTGTGAACACAATCAACAAATCAGTTCAGACTTTCCACCGTGCAGGGGTGCCTGAAAATGATGGGCGCCTAATTGTAAGAAAAATAAAATAATTTGCTTCAATGATAAAAAATTAAGATACGTAGAAAAGTCTAAAAAATGAAAATATGCAAGTTGCAGATCAGTTAAAATATGTAAACAGACAATTCAAAAAACTTTTTGCACAAGAGCACATGTTCAAAGAGTTTAATTGATGTGGAAGTAATACAATTTTATGAGGCCTTTTTTATTGAGACATATTACCGAATTGCGTAAATATAATAGTTTAAGTATCGGCGTTTTTAACGCGTGGCCATATACGAAGTATTAGTGGAGTTGTTTTCTTAAGATTTCATTTTCTGGAAATCAAGAAACTTCAATATAGTTATATTATACCCTAGTAACAAATGAAATAATACACCAGTGTTGACAATTATTAATGTTGTGCTCCTTTTTTATTTCGGTATGTTATAATATTGGTTTTATTTGAATGTAAAATTATACAGTATAAATCTTAGTTGATTTTCGATTTATTTTTTATTGGCTTATTAATTTTTAACAATTCAATATTTTTAAAACAATACAACGAAGACTCGGAACTTATAATTGATATAAATAAACTGAACGATGATGAATTACTAAATTATCAAAATGTTTTTTTTACCATTTCCGCTCTGAAAGTGAAGCGTATGGATTTACATAGTGAGAAGAATTCCACTCCAAATGTGGACTATAAGGATCTCCACAATATGAAGACACTTCTTCTTGACGGATTATTTTTCACGAGTATTTATTGTTAGACAATTCCTAAATTCAGTAGGCCTACAGTCATGCGTTTTCGGATCCGAAAGATTCGGGAATCGAGCCCGCATCAGATGCGAAACCCGCATGCTGATCTTTACGTTATCTTACTCGCTACTAATAAATATTAAATTAAAAAAATCTTTTCATTTTCTTACATTAATTTATTTGTTTGTGTATGCTTTTTATGTGGGTATATAAAAACACAATTTCAAAATGAATATTTGTGGAAAATTGAAATGGGCAGGGGGGGGTTGCAGTTTTTTTTTTACAAGAGCACCTCCTACCTACAGCGCGGGTCTGAATTAGAATTAGTGTCTGAATTTAATAAATTAATTAATTTTCATATTATGCATGGGTTCATATGCCTAAATATGGTAAGATATTCCAGATTATGTCTCACATTGATAAAAAATTAACCTGATTCACAGAATCCCTTCAAAATAAATAAGTAACATAAAAGTTAGCTTGACTGTTTTGCTACTTTGTATGACTTTACTAATTATGCCGACAACGCGGCATAGCCACGTGAAAAATGTTGAAAATACATTTTATTATTTAGAAAATTCTAAAAATAAATTAAAAACCTATCAAGATACGTTTTCAAGATATGGATATTCATATACCCAACTTCTGGGTGGATATCTTCATCCATATGTTATATTATCCACTTTCAAAGAGGACATAGTATTAAGGAAACACCATTGGGTCCGAATTATATGGAATATCGGTCGATTGAGACAAACGTGATGGAGGAAAATGGTTTCATATCCCGAATACTTAATCCCGGATAAAAAAACTAGAAAGTTTAAGTGAAATTTAACAAGTTATATTAAACGAGCAAAAGTGAAATGTATGAAATTAAAATATAAAAAGTGAAATGGCCGCAACTTTTTTTCACGCGAAAAAGTAAAAAAATACTGGGAACGAGAATTGAAAAAACATGGGAGTCATCCTTCAGTAGAAGCGCCTTCTTTCTTTGCACATATATGTGGTTGCTGTATTTAAATTATTCGTAATAGTGTAAGTTATGGTTGGAATACGCTACTTACATTGAGGGGCCTTGGGATGATACCGCGAACCACAAATTAAAAACTTGGGTTGTAATGTAATAGGTTTGTCTTGTGCCTGTAGGGTTGGGAGAATGTGAGCGAGTACTTAGCGGCGCGTGCCAGACACGTTCTGCGGTCTTTTTCTGCTGAATTACCCATCGCCGGCAGGCTATCCTTATCGAAAATAATCTCGATATCTACGCTAAACGCTGTCATTGCGGAAGATAGAATTGTATTTTAATAAACCTGAGTGCAAATAGATTGCTTTTGTCGAGGGAAAAGTGTCATGCGCGAGGATGAAAAAGATTAAATTGTGTCATATGAAAAAATAAAACAGTGATATCTACGTACATAATATCAAAATTAAAAGTATTAATCAATTTAAAATGAGCCGTATACTGCATAATTATTGTTTCGAAAATAATAAATTCGATAATATGACGTATTTCTCAAAATGGTTACAAATATCAAATTATATGAAAAATAAGTCTCGATATTATAAAATCAATTATTGAAGGTATAGTTATGTGATATGCTATGGCTGATTTCCCTTTTTTTTAATTATATTTAGTTATCTTCAATTTTTGTTTTCTTTTTCCATTTTTACTTTGGCATAATCCTTACTTATCTGTATATATTTTGTGAATTTTAAAAATTAGGCCGTAATAACAGTGATAAAGAAAGATAACCACAATTTCGGTTCCTGTAGGTGAATTTTTTCTCTTGGATAATTGAAATAGTGTCAGTAACTTTGCGTTGCCTTTAAACTATCGCATATTGAATCTTTGATTCGTTAATAATCAATTAATACGTATCATATTATATGCTTTACTAATTCGAAAATCTATAACATTGTCCTTTTCAAAGAGTTATCATGTAAAACATAGACATGTAATATGTGACTAATGAAACAGTGCGGTTAAATCAATATTTTTCGATTTTTGACACGGCTGTCGCCTTCAGGTTTAGACGTGACAAACATACAAATGTTATCGATAAAGACGCCGTTACACTGAGAACGATCTGTTGCGGCAACCAGCGATCTAGATGTATACGTCATCACACCACTCACAGTGACCAACTGTATCACGGCTGGCTCGCTGCGATTGGTCGCCTGTATGAAGTGGGATGACGCATACTACTAGATCGCTGGACGCCACGACTGGTCCCGTCCAGTGTGTAAGAGCCTTAAATAATTATGTGGTCAAATCGAATAATATGACGCACGCGGATAACATTATAGCTCTAGTAAGATGCTTTACTAAACAATTTTTGTGAATGACACAATGTAGGATTTTTTCCAAACGCTGGAAACATTATTGTATATTGAATTAACCTTCGGTCAGTCAATTTTTTTAACGAGTAATATTCGGCAGTAAAATAGGGCAGCGGTCCTTAAAATTTTTGAGGCTGTGGCCCCCTTTGAGTTAAAATAAATTCTGTGCCTCCCCTTTTACTTTTGTACACAGTAGGTCGCATAAGGTATATTGTTTGTGCCTTCCAGATTTTTTTTTCAGTTTGTGCCTCTAAGAAGATTCCTTGTTGAAAATCGCTGTTGTAGGGTAGCCTCGTATTTCGATTCCAGAATTTTAAAAAATGTGGGCAAATGTGAGAATCATGATTCAGATTTTTGAAAGTAAATTCCAACATTATAAGAGATCTTCACCCCTTTTATCACAGTATAATAATACAAAAATGTTGCATTAAAATCTAGATATCGCAATTATGAGCCATTAGTCAGCTATTAGACTGGTAAAGAAGTTATAGCATCGCCCGGTGATGCCTATTCATTAAATTATTGATTGATGACTTGTATGGTTTCTAAAGACTAGTACATTTACTTGTGAGGCTTCTTTCCATCGCTCTTCATTGACAAATGAAATTAGGTACTGTAAGTATGCGAACTTGGATGGGAGAGGCTTAAAACAATGTGAAAATACTAAATCTGATATACGCGTTGTTTTGTATGATGTACTTAAATAACAAATATAATAGATAAGTACTAAAATGATGTCTACAGAAGAAAATTTTCCACTAAATTTAAGAGAAATCATTACAGAATCTATGAAATGCCTAGTTGATGTTTTACTAATTAAATGTAGCAAGTAGTTAGCAGCAGGTTGATACAACTTTTGAGCTACAGCATAGAAATGTGCAGTGATTGACATACAATTGATAATATATGCATACCGATCAAACATGCAATAATCAATTAAACTAAAAAAATTATGATTTAATTAAGTGAAGTGATAAAAATAAAAATGAAGTTTTCAAATTATTATTTATCCTTTTTTTTTTAAGCAATTGTGATGTTATTTTTATCAATCATTTATGTATGCAAAGATGTATTGGAAAATGGCATTCCAATCATTATTGTAGAACTTTCAGCTATAAAATAACTTATTCTTTAAATTTTGTATTTTTATAGTGGAAGATGAATATTTATAATAATCATGAATAATGTTTTCAATCAGCTATTATTATCTGCTTACTGTGATTAAACATCAGCCATCTTCATCAATTCCGATAATTATACATACCCGCGAACTTTGAAAAATACTAGGAATATGAGGATTATATTCAAGAATGAATAAATATCTGCTATGTCTCTGTGAATAAAATACATAAATGCAAATTAAGAAATTAAATATTTTCAAACATTCTTTCTTGGATGATTTAGTATAGAACTGTATGGGCGGCAATGACTAGAATCTGGTATTAGCATTTATTTAAAAGTTGTTCATTTAGTAATCATTCGTTAGGTCTATACATATTCTTAATATAACCTGTATGTCAAGATATTTGAAATAAAAAAGTCATTTGAATGGAATGATATAATTTATTAGAAAATAATTGCATGAAAGTATATGAACAATAAGTGTGATTGTGTAAACATAAAGTAATATGAAAGCCAATTACTGCAATTCCAAAACAAAATTACTAATCTTAAATTTATAAATTGGTATTAATTTTAAAACATTTTATAAATTTCAGGATGTTTTTGCTTGGAATGACTATGCCAAATAAGATGTAATATCACGACTGTAAAAATCCTCTAAACGGTTCAATCATCATTGGCAAAACTCTAATAAAGCTAGGGGGAGGTATAAAATTATATAATAATAGTATTTTTTTTCAAAAACTATACATGGAAAAAATAATTTCATACATAGTGACAAGACGGTCAGTGCTTTTTCATATTTTTATGTTAAATATTGCATCTTAGTTAGTTTCAGCAGCAATCACTACAAATAGGTTTTGAGCATGTTTGCAGAAAATGGTACGGTGAACAGTAAAATTTTGCTTAGTTTGAATTTTTGTGATACAATTTTTTTTTACGAAAATATGCGTTTCAGAGCATCGCAGTACATGTACATAGAACAGATTTATCTGCAGTCATATCGTTAGCCTTAATTAAAAATAAACTTTCAATATATTTCATATATCAATCATTCATAATTACGTAGGTATTTAATAAACAACATATACTATAAAAATAATCAACATTAATAAACATGTACCATTCCATATATAAACGTCCAAAACAATATATAGGTAAAGAGCGCTCCCAAAAATCCATTGGTCAACAAGCTTCGTCTGGAAATGAAGAATTTTTGCCAACTTGTTCCAGCTTTCATCAGCAGTAAGGCCCATAAACTGACGACAGAGAATAAATAGAATCCGAATCCATAGAATCCTGTTAGTCCAAGTAATCCTGAAAAAGGAATTTTTGATATTTTACATGACGAATGATTATCACTTTATAAAACATAGAACTGTTTCGAAATGTAAGGTTAAAGTATGTAAATAAGGTGCAAGGTTTGCGTAAGATGAACCTGCGGTTCCTCCGGACAGAGCGGCCATCGAAGTCCTACAATACTCGACTACAGCAGCATTGTTTCTAAGGGCCATCTCGCTGAACGCGAAGATTTCACTCGATTTTTGTTCTTTATTCTTATTCCCGACAGCCATTTTGACACGAGCTGTCAAAGTAAAAATAGTTGCAGTCGGTGTTAAAATAACGAAATTATTAAATGTTGCTAGATGAAATATTACGGTGCAAAAAGGCTCATTATCCGCTACTAAAAATGTTTGACCAATCTTTGAAAAATAATATTAATAATTTGGCAGTGGATATTAGCTATATTATCATTATATTTATACTTGTACTTTTTTTACATTACGGAAGAAATATATTGTAGGTATTAGATAAATATAACAAAAATTACATTAAAACTTAACAAACACGCAAATAGCAATATGTTTAAATAAATATATTAGTAATATAACTTATATATACAATAGGAAATATAGTTAATTGGAAACTGTTGAAAAAATATGACCTCCACTCAGGTATTTTGGAAATATACTATATTTTTGTTGTAGTCATTATAAAGTCCTAAATAAAGTATTATGGGTCGAACAAAAAAAAAACAGTGTGCTACGAAAACCTAGGATCGGTGAAAATTTTAAAATGAATGAAAATATCTTTGTTCAGTATGTGTTTCATAACTTTTTATAAAAAGAATGATGGAAAACATATCATAATAATATCATATTGGGTTGATTTTAGTGGCTTACAGTGACATCTAGAGATTCAAAATAAGTGAACAATACAAAAGATAGATATCTGCAACATTCATATTTATCAAAGTGCAGGAAAAAACTTGGCGGGAAAGATTGGTGAACCGAATTGTCGGTAAAACAGGCCGAGAAATGCCGATGGCTGACGGAACGTTGGGAGCTTGCTTGTGTCAGTGGATATTGAAAACTTTATTTTGATTCGTGATCTTAATTGTCAATATGTTTACTTATTTAAAGTGTAGTGTATTAAAAAGGCGACATAATAACGCTGGAATGTAGTAGAGTGGGTTCCACGCAGAATTATGTCGATATAGAATCGCAGCGGGAAAAATATTATTCCATGGCGTGCAGTACCTATAGTGAATGTGCTCGATTTTCGTAGAAAGTTTTTGAGACTTCTGTATGCAATTACGCATTTTGAGACGATTTTGTGTGTTAATTCTGCTATTAATCGTGACGGGGGTGCTAAAAAAGTAATAATTTGATTTTTTGAGTTCCCCTAAATCAATTTATTACATTTTTTTTATTTCCTATTTTTAAGTCTGCATACAGTGTGCCAGTGTACTCGATAGTCTCCCATTTTGTCGAGATTTGATTTATTCTACGTGCTGGGCGGTGTGCTTAATCGTTTATACAATACGACGACTGTTTTTATCCGTAAACTGCAAATTGAAGACATCAACTTGAAAATTAACCATTTTAAACTGCATAATATTACTTCTTTTTACCTGGGTTGACCCATTGCATATCTGAAGGTAAATTTCCACATTAAATTATTGGAAGACTGAGTTCTGGAGTGGTGTGATGTTTTTCCTATAAAGAATGGGAACTTTATTTGATATCGGAAATCAAGTATCAAATAATATTACTATAAATATGACTGACATTGAAAACATTAGCCTTAAAGGCAGTGAAGATGGTATATTGAATGGTGAAAGGTCGAAGAATGAAAAAAATGTAGATGGCGATGCTGATGTTTTAAATGAGTCGGAATCAATAGAAGATGCAGATAAATCTGGAGGTTCAACCAAAAGTGACAGAGAATCTGCCGCTGTTGCGATTGATAATATTTTAACCCCTTTTGACGAAGGCAAGTTATCAAACGGTAGTAATAAAAAAAGAACCCCAGCTGAAAGACAGTTGGAAATAAACATGACTACTAAAGCCACATGCCTGGTGTTGGACAAGACGAGCAGTCCCGAAGGATCAAGTACATCTAATACAAGTCGATATGGTCGTGCGAGAAAACAAAAAACAATAGTAGACTTTTATCCTACTGAGCTTGCACTGGCTCTGAAAAGGTCCATGCAGTCACCTGTGAAGTCACAGAATAAACAAAATAAATCATCTCCAACAGCGAAGACTCTTAAATCTCCTGTTAAGTCTCTGATAAAATCACCACCACTAATTAAAACTCAGAAAACACCCATTAAACAAAATAAGACACAGAAAATAATAAATGTTGCTTCGCCTGAGACAAATATTTTAATATTAACAACCCCAAAAAAGAGCCCGACATTGACGGATAGTAATACTGAGAAAAATGTTGAGATGAAGTTGGTTTATACTCCTTGGAATGAATCATCAAGTAAAACTCACATGAAAGTATATGCGAAAAAAGATTTGATCCAAAGGAAATCAGCAGATAAAGAAGAGACCAGTAACATTATGAGAAGCATGTTTTCGATTAAAAGCCCGTCTACTTCAGAAGAATCTGATCCGATTGAAAATGGTCTTATTAAAAAACCTCATAAAGGTACTTCGCCATCTGTGAAGCAGACCACACCGCCGGGTGTGCTAAATAAAATGAGAAAAATGAAACTTAATGCTACTGTTAAACAGAAAAATAAAAAGAATGCACCTTCAACACACAGCAGTGGTATAAAAGAGATGGAAACTGTTGGTTCTCTGTCAAGTTCAACCAGCAAAGCTATTTCTCCAGGAAAAATAGTGCATTTTCCAAATTTGGATGATGCAGAGGGCAAGATAGATTCTGTTTCATCACTTATGATAAAAAAAGATTACATTCAAAATGTCTCAGCTAAGACTGAAGAAGAAATCGTTGAGATTGAAAAGAATTGTGCTTGGAAACTTGGCGATTTAGCTTGGGCGAGAGTTGGTTCCCATCCATTTTGGCCCTGTCTTATTACTAGAGATCCAATTTGTTCCTTATTTGTTAGACGGAAAGGTGAGTTGACAATTTATTCATTATATATATATTAAATTGGAGTATTCGATAATACCATAACAATTTCAGTGTTCAAAATTGATTGGAGAGTCTTATTCATTATATTTAAATAATCATTTAATCAGTAAAAAAGTCCGCTGTTATATAAATGTCGTGGGTAAATTCATTTTGATAAATCTATTTTTTATTATCAATGTTGTGCATGTGATGTTTTTTTTTATGTATATGAACCTAAAATATGTTGTATGCAAGAAAATGTACAAGTCTCACAAAATATGATGCTTGTAATAAATAAAGATTCGAAATTTTATTTTCAAAAGTGATCGATTTCACTTTTGGAAAATAATTATCAAAATCTTTTATATATTTATGTAAACAACTGGTGGTATGTTAACTATACATATGGAAGTTTATTTATCTTCTATTCGTAAGAAAAAACAATAAATTGTATCTTAATTAGAATTGTGACTTTTTGAATGATTTGTTATTCAACAATAATGGATAGTGTAGTACAGCCCTAGTTTGTTTGCATACTCACAAACATCAGATGAGATAGTACGTAACTTAATGTGGGTGGAATTGAAAGGAAATATGTTAAATGACATATTTCAATTTTATGATCTTCACTGTAACCGCTACAACAGTGCACTTACTATATGCACTGTAAAAAATCATGTGACTGTACATGTACATCGAGTATTGTATATTTGTAGTTTTTTAAATCAGTAAGTTACTTATATTTGTTATTCTCTCGCATTTCACAAGGTTTGTTGAGTGACCATTTGAAACTGATACTATGTATCTTTATTGCAGCGATTGGAAGATCTGTTGTTCAGTCTGATGTGATTCATGTCACATTCTTTGCTGATTCTGGACGAAGGAGTTGGGTTACGTCTAATCTTCTCATGAAATTTACGGGACTTGACAATTTTAATAAGATAAAGACAGATATTTCTCCAGATGTAAGTTTTTATTAATATTTGAATGAACAATTATCGAAAATTCATGGTAACGTGATCATTGATATAAGAAGTTTTTTTCTATTAACAAGCTTAATAAAATTACATTAACACGAATGATGAATTTTTTTCTTTTTTCTTTTCTTTATTGTAACTTAATAGTCCCGCTGAAATAGAGAGATTAGAATGACAGATTGTTTGAGTTGTTATGAGAATATGACAATTTCATTCAATGATGACTTGCACATTCCATTACTTTAGATACACTTGCTAACAAATCCTATGGCTATGGTTCCGAGATGTCTGTTTTCTGATCACAGATATCAACTGCATATGTTGCGAACACATCTGGTGTGTTTATATCATTTATAAGTGGAGATTTAATCTGTTTACATCATATGAGTGGGGGCATGTCATTGAGACATGTATCCTTTATGTATTACATGAGTTTATCCTGTTACCTATTCTGAAAATGAAATTTTGTGCAGGCTTATGTAGATTTGTTTTTGTTTCTGTTTATCGCATCATTTCCACCCAGCCACCATACGAGTGATATGTATGTAGATCTCACCTAATTTAAATTATGTATAGGAAAATGTATTTATTACAAGTAATCAGAAAAATATCATTTGAAAACAAAAATTAACTATTCTTGGTAAATAAATTATACAAATTAAATATCCCACACACTTTGTATATCTTTGTTTTAGATAAAGAAGAAGGACCCTAAATTCTGTAATGCCTTCAATGTTACAGTAAGTAAGAAAGTGAAATGGTTGTCAGCTGTCAGCGAGGCAGAGATGCTTTTACGGAGGCCGGCGGAGCTCAGGGAAGAATTTTTTATCCTCATGTTTTTGAATTCTGAATATTGCTCTCAAGCCATGGAGAAGCCCAAGAAGCAAAAGATTGCCAAAATAAAAAATGATACAGATTCCAATGCTTCGCTTAGCGATTCACTCTTTGATAGTTTGTTTGCGTGTGAAAAAAGTCCAATCAAGATCACAGAAGAAGAGAATATTCAAAAAGAAATTTTGACAAAGAAACCTTCCAGTGTTGATATGTCTGATATCATCACTGCATGCTTAGATAATATAGCGACGCAAACTGGAAATCAACAAATCAAAGTTCAGTCACACATGGATCGCTGGCTCATGAAAGCTAAACAACCGAAAGACAATAGAAGTAAATTAAGTTTGTCCAGGAATAAAAAGGAATTAGCCAGTGATTTTAGCAAAATAAATGACACTATAGAAGATATCAATAATTTAAATAAATCTGCAGAGGAGTCCAAAATTCCCCTGAAAAAACGCAAATTGTCACCTGTTACATCTCCGGTTAAAATGCATGCATCAAATGATATTACCATAGACGTTATTGATGAATCGGTTAAAAAAAGAAGTGGCTATGCCGAAACTTCAGTTTCTTCACCATATAGAGAAATATACAAGAAGAATTTAACTGAAATCTTAGATACACCAATGTATGCTGGAAAAAAGAGTCACAATGAGGAAATGGTTGAAGTAAATATTCTATCAAATGAATCATCGCTAGATGAAGATAAGAGTGTCTCCGGTAAAAAGGCCAAAATGGATGAAAAAATAAATGTTTCAGGATTAGTAGCTGATGAAAGTATTACGATAACGACTACAAGCACACCGATTAACAAACGTCTCAGAAGTCAAACGCATAACATTACTGAAAGTCCTCCTATGGATAATAGTATTAGTGCAGAGAACAGTGATGATGACACTGCTGATGAAAAGGAATTGACAGAATTTTCTAAAACTTCCAACAATAAGAACAATTCTAAGTATCAAGATCCACAATTTAAACAGTTTCTTGACCAAAATCGGGATGATTATTTTGACAATTTACCGCATTTGCCCCATGATGATTTTATGTCTTATATGTATAAGACTTGGGAGTATCGCAAGATTCTCCAGACTGACAAAATGAAAAAAGTCGATGAAGTGTGTCTCGTTAAAGGTATGGCTGATGACATCGAACCAACACCACCGAAGAAAGTGAAGAGAAAGATTAGAAATCTGTATGATGCACCATCTAGTCCTGTTTCTGTCCGAGAAAAAACCCAAAGAAAAACATCACTTAAGTCTTATGTTAATGATAACGATTCAGAGGATGACAATTCGGCATTAAATAGTTCTAAATCCGATAATCAGCTAGAAATTAAAACATCACCTGCTGGTAAGTCACAAAAAAAATTGGAAGAAAAATTGAATGACAGTAGTGTCAATAAAGATGATAAGTCAAGTATCAATTTAAAAGTAGGAAAAGGCACAAAAAAACTTGATAAATCGCAAGTTGATGAAATGAAAATAGAAGAAAGTGAAACATTCGAAGAAGAACCTGCCTCTGATGCATATATGGAAGCATTAAAAAATCCTAAACCCAATCTTTTCAAAGGTTTATCAAAAGAAAGAGTTTGTGAGATTTGTGAAAATCCGACCGGCTTGATTAAATGCAAAGGACCATGTGGAGGAATGTTTCATCCACTCTGTGTGCAAAAGCAATCAGAGCCATCATCCACTGAAGATGTTGATAATGCTGGAAAGAGGAAAAAGAAACGCAAGAAAAGTGGATACTCAATGGCAGCAAAGAAGAAGTGCAATTTTAATTCTAGCAAAAATGACAAAGATTTTGATAAATCGCTATCAACTTTGAATGATAGTCACACCACCAAACAAAAATTGAAAGTTGTGAAAAATGACAGACTTAGTGGAGAGTTAGAGACAACGACTTCTCCTAGCGGGGGTGATGGATGTAACAATATGTCTGATGGGCATTCAACACCTGATATCTCTGATGAGAACACTTCTGTTACATCTTCTATTCGTATTGTTGCAAATGCCATCGATTTTGAATCACAGCTGTCAGAGAAGATGCGAGAGATAATTGATAATATGGCTGTTGATGATGTATCACAGGATACGTCCACCAACTCTTTCGGTGCTGAAGGTTGTGACTGGAACGGAATGGAAGCTGGTGAATGTGTCATCGAAGATGCCAATCCAAAAAGAAAACAAAATTTAGACGGTACCACAGAAAAAAATCAGACCTTAGATTCCAAACTTGATCTTGATTCATTTAAGTGCAATGATTGTCAACAATATGATGTTCCTCCATGCTTTGTCTGCAAGTCTATAGCTTCACCCAAGGCAGATTGCAAAGATAGGCAGCGTTGCAGTGTGACGCACTGTCACAAGTTTTTCCACATGGAATGTCTTAAATCCTGGCCACAAACCAAATACACCACAAGTGGTATTTCAAAATATGTGAAGAAGGGTCAAGCAGAATCTCAGGAAACACTGTCGTGCCCGCGACATGTTTGTCACACGTGCGTGTCGGATGATCCCCAAGGCTGCAAGACACGCTTCTCCAGTGATAAATTGGCACGTTGTATAAGGTGTCCAGCCACTTATCATTGTTTTACGCAGTGTGTCCCTGCTGGGACCAAAATTATTACCGCATCGCAGATTCTTTGTCCTAAGCATTGTGATTTGGGGGGGTAAGTGGTATATTTCTCACTTAATAATTTATTATCATGGAATTTTGTTTTTATCAATTTAACCACTTCATCGCCACATGTTTTTAGAAACAGCGCGCCGGTACGCC
>JAGVSQ010001475.1:0-29133 GCA_022683975.1 Rhyacophila evoluta | reverse complement strand
TTTCTTATAAAAATGTAGTAAGAGTATTTGACTACAGTTGGCTGTCAAAATATTTTAAATATGATGACCGAAACGTTCCGAGTCTGGCAGGAAACCGCCGGAGTACACAATAACGTAATATTACGGCTCCCGCAGGCCAAGTGTTAAATTTGGAAAAATAAAATAAACTATAGGTTCTGGTCAGTCACAATCCAACACCGCATCGTGAGTTATAAAGCTTGCATACAATTAGACAAATAATATTGATGTACTATTAATACTTATTATCTAAAAATAGTCCCACTGTCGAGCATACTATGGTTTAATAATATATTGAATAAAAATATAACGTATTGTATGGACATCGCTGAACGATGTTCACAAAACGGGAAAACGTTCATTTGAGGGTTGATCGATAATATCTAATAACGATGATGAAAAGTATTTTGATCAATCGAACGTGTATTCAATAGAGAACATAATATATATCAAAGTAGAATAAATAATAAGGCAGACATTACAGAAACTTTTTTATAGGCGTATTATTGGCACCGGGTGATGTTTATATTTTTTATCTATAAGCAATGCTACATTAACAATTATTGATTACTCATATAATAAAAATACATGTGTTTGTAATATGAAGATGACTGTTTTTCTAAAAAACTGTAGTTAATAAATTAAAAATAAAATATTAGCTAGTATAACTTGTATTGTAAAGCAGTTTGCATTATTTTTTCAATATTTTGAACTGTATAAGTAAATGATATCGCAATCATTCTCTGGTGTTAGTATTGTTACTAATAGCAGTTATTTGTATGAAAACCAAACCTTTATTTACCTTTGTGGATTAATACACAATTTTCCGCTTTTCTTTGAAGCATGGTTGTTAAAATCACCGCAATTTCCACTGAGTATTTTCACAGTTGTACTGTTACGCTGTTCCAGAAGTCAATTTCATTATGGGAATTAGAAGCACGAACTAACTTGATTTGTTCGACAACTGTCCGTTACATGCACTACTAAACACAGATGCACTAATGTTTATGAGAAAACTTAAATTGAATTTTATATAGAAAGTGGACAAAAATAATATTTGATTATTATATTTTATAATCGTTTTTATCGATATATTGGTGGCTCATTACTATGCGTGAATTATCGATAAGCTGGCTAGACTTTGTGAAAATCTATAAAGTTGAATCTTTTTTTAGTGGATATTTGTAGGATCTAAATTTCTGAGAAAATAGTAAAAAGCGTTTTGTTTTATTTTATCACGTTGACTCTAAAAATGAAGCATTTGCTCACCACATTCTGATAGTGTCTGTCAACAAAAAGAGTCCCGGAATCTCTAGCAACAAAACGCATTCAATTTTTAATTGGCCATTGAAAACAAATACAAAATATAAGCATTCATTTTAACTGCAAAATATTATATGTATTTTACAAGTTATATTTCATTCATTCGAATTTTGCTTTTTTTCAATCATTAGTATCACGTTATAGCTATATATAACATTTATCGCAAAACAATACTTCATAATATTTTGCCTCATTCTAGGAACACTCCATTTTTCGATCTAGAATTTTCCAAAAATATTAGAAATTCATTAAAATGTTTAATGAATTCATTATGATACATTTGTAAGAATTTACGTGAGTTAAAAACCTCTTAAAATACTGACTACAAAGAATTTCTTTAAATCAGTTGGTGCTACCATCGAAGTTCAGTTATGGGACTGCTCGAAGAAGAATGCTACCCATAAATTTACTTAGGGTATTAAAAGTACGTACGATACAATATTAATATGACTAAGTATAAAAGTGTGTGCCAAAAATAGTTAAATTTATGCCGAATTTATTTTCAAATTTAATCAAAAACAAAATGAATTATCACGGATAATGTCTGTATCAAATTCAAATACTCTGACTTTTCTGTTGCTAAATTAATATTGGTCTAATAAATTATGCATAGTAGCTTCATTTTCTTTTATTATACTTTCATCTGTACCAGCATACGTACGTACATAAATATTATCTGTGCGTATTGTACTTTCTTGAAAAAAATATTTTAATCACTCTCTTTCCAAGAATCGACCTTTTATATCCTTAATTATTTATTACGGAACCTGCAGGTTGTTAGTGAAACTATCTGTATAAAGCGGCTATTAGTCAGAATATACGTCGAGGTAGTCGACTTCTTTAAAATAGACGTAATTACTTCCACGTAGATAATAAATTAAAAGAAGGTTTCATTACAATGGTCAGATGCCCATAAAACGTGGTGTTTGTAAATCTCTTCGAAATATATTCACTCCCTTTTTTACTATTCATACAATCTTACATAAATATAATAAAAATAAAAACACGTAAATTCATTTTTAATCAGATATATTAAATTTGAAACATTTTTTGGTTTTGAACGTCATAAGCTTCCCCAGTAGCTGAGAGGTTAGCAAGCACGCTTATAGTGGCATTCCCATAACTGCCAAATTTTAAAATCTAAAGACGTAGGGTTAGATCCAAATGGGTTGAGCAGTTAGCTGACCAATTCTCATGAAAAGCTATTGGCTTGGTAAGACTATAATAATTCAATATTTATAGTCTTTATAGTGGCTTAAGAATCAAAATAGCTATCAATTACATTAATTCTAAAATACAGTTTATTATGTCTTAATTTTATTTTACATTGGTATACTAACCTTCTATATTTACGTAAGTATATTATTTATATCAATATTAGGCTGTGAAATAAAATGTGTACAAAAATTATATTATACTATTTTACATTTGATATTAATTCATTAAAAAACCATCAATTGATAATATTAGTAAGTATTATGTTTGTTATAATAATTGAATAAACAAAACAAAAAAAAAACCTAATAAGATACCTAATACACTAACATGTGTCGTAGTTAACTAAATAAACAATAACTAAAGTGGGATATAATGTTAAAATAATAATATAAAAAGATACTTTCAGTTGAAAAAAAGGGCACATCAAAGCGTAAATATACTATTTAATGTTTCATAAATATGAAAGAAATATGTACTTTTATTATTAAATGTCTCTTTTTCAGCTAGATTTGCTGAAACATTTATTTCTGATATTTCAATATTTTGAATTGAAATTCAAAGTTCTTCAGCCAGTATCAATATTAAAAATTTTCAATATCGAACTTATTTAGCGGTAAGCTATAAATTTTATTTTACCACAGCCAAATTTAATATAAGAGATCATTAGTAAATTATTTTTTTACCACTATTAAACTGTAGAATTATAGAAAAAGATTATTTGTATTACTATTCATAGCTTAAAATCACAATTATAAGTATTAGTTTGATAAAAAGACATAAAGAAGTATTCATCATTATTTGATTCAATATGTAAACCTATCTAAAAAAAAAGAAGTCATTCAAATATGATGAATCATTTAGTCCAGCAACGCTCCCAATTTCAAACAATTTTATGTATATGAACAATCATATTGACGAAATCATTTGTTTGTAGCTTAAATTTAGTTAATTATAAATATTATAATAACGCTATTGATCATTTCAAATAATTAAGTTGTTTCAATTATTTGATAAGGAGGAGACAAATACCATCTGCTATTGTTGTGTTTTATAACAGTATTTTTAAACGTCTAATAAGATAAACAATAATAAATTTATATATTTTCAAATCTGATAATATGAGTCAACATTTTTTATGAATTGGAATTGTGGACATGCAAATGATAACTATATTACTATCGTACTTTAATTAATGGTGAGTGAGAAATGTTAATTAATTGGAAACTCTTTGAAATCTTTGAAAATGCATAAATATTTCTAAAAGGGAATCAAATCAAGTCCTTACTACTATGTTGACGATAGAAGATTCGCAAAACGCGGGTACGCTAAACTAATGGTCATATAAGTTTACCCAAATAAACTTTGTTCTTCATTATGAAGACATACTATAATATTATTGTAGTAGTTTTCATAAGAGTTGTCATATTGAATTTTATTACTCATACTTTATATAAATAACTGAAAACTTATGATATGTTAGCACTATTTAAATTTTAAGTTTTTTTTGATCTGAATTTAGAGATAGGTAAAACATTGTAAAAAATAATGTAAATAAACTTTCTTGATAATTATTTAAATTGTTTTTGTTTTCTCAGAAAATTATCACGCCAAGGACTAATTACCCACTTCCTATTATTAATAAGCAAATGTGGCACATGGCTGAGCTACACAGCTGTCATATTAATCCAATGAAATATGATAAGGCAGTCCAATTTCATCAAAATAAAAATACTTTTTTAAAACACATTCGCCCTGAATGTAGAGTATATAGATAGATAATCACAGTGTGATTTATTTCATAAATAAAGCATATTTATATGGATTTTCGTACTATGAAGACATATCTTGAAGATGCTGGAAAATTTTATTATCAATTCTCGTGAAAAAATTTGTGAAAAAAGTCTTCATAATCCTAAAATCCATACATTCCATATCTGTAGTAGTAATATTTACATCAATGAGATCCGTATGTTCCACATTTGTAGTTTCCACACACTAGTAGCCAAACGTTCTGTGACGTAATTAGAAAGTTAAAATAGTTTTTTAAATTGATAAATGGAACAGTCGTATTTTTTAAATATTTCTCATTTTAATTAATTAGTTTTATGTCAACTCTTATGGGGATAGCACACTTTCATCGTATTCTCACCCATGGGTACACGTGATATTATAAGTTCGTGAACTCGTAACGATTTGGAGAGAGAAACTAACTTTCTATGCGCCAACTAGAAGCAAAGACCCGATGTGGCGCACCGCCTAGCAATAATTACGATATTAAACTCAATAATGACATAAATGGATTAACTTTTCTGTTTTTATACCATCAGCTTATTGAAAACATTACATACAAGGCGTGTTATCTTTAGCAACGTATTCGAATATGCCATGGTATTGACATTTAATAATATAAAATAAAGTTCATGCTCGTGTTGTGAATTAATGTCACTCATCCCGGATACTCGATCAAATCAATTAACTGTGGATAATTTGCATAAAAGCATAGTTTTTACAGCTTACGTTTACTTGAGCTTATGAGCTTATAATGACATATGTTGATGATGCTGTAGATGATTTATGTTGATTATGTTAATTAGATTACCATTAAAATATTTAACTTTAGTTATAAGGCATTAATTTAAGATACAGTAGTATTATTTAACTTTAAATCATAGTACTTTTTGGATTTTTTTTGAAAGGTGGCTGCAACTGATAATTTGATTACAATAATTCGAGAAAAATAAGCATCTACTAAATGTGCTCTCAATATATTCGCTCAGATCTGATATCTGATCACTCTGAAGTTTTTATATAGAGAAGCAATCCATTTTGTTCAACGGGGAGGTAATAGTATAAATTATCCAAGACCAGGTTGCCAGACAAACAAGTGTGCTGGGGCTAAAAATGAATATAATAGAAAAACATGTTCATTTTCAAAGAGAACTATTCGGTGAAGCGCAAATGTATGAAAAGATCATCACGCTCGTTGTATAGCGCCTATATTTTTAAAAACAATTTAATTCACCCTTGTGACAACCAAATTGGATGATAAAAGCTGCTTGGGCTGACTTGAGTAACTTTTTTCGTTCAGTACACATTCTTGGACATTCCCACAGTGTGTGATTAGTATCCTATTCTGGAATACCGAATAAGCATGCTAGTTGCTTAAAAATACCAAATTGAGACAGCTTGGGGGCAAAACGACAGTGGCTTGTAATACATTGGATACTGAAATAGTCTGCAGTCAACTTAGTTATCATCATATAGTAATTAACATTAAAAAAAACATGTATGTGTGTCTGCGTTTAGCTGACGCATCCCACTTCCCCTGCCAGGCTTTTATCACTGCATCCATGCCGATTATAAATTATTATTAAATTACTAAAATACTATTTTACTATAAACGTAAAACTATTCAGAAATAATAGTGAGAAGGTAAATTGATAGAATCGGGATGTGGGGTTATACATTGCTTGGCGAAAACTATTTTTAATACTTAAAATAATAAAAGAAAAACAAGATTTTTGTTACATAAAAACCGTTCAAAATAAAAAAGATGATACAGTTTTATAAAATTAAAATAAATTTAACATTATATAGTAATAGGAAATTAAAAAAACATGAAAAGAGACTGTTTCTTCGACGTTTTTGAAAAAAAATATATGAGTATGTGTATGCTTTCTACCCCTTGAACTATAATTTGTGATGCCACTGCAGTTCACACAGTAAGCTGTTTAAAATTCCATTTGGATGTTTATTCGTGAGAATGTTCTTAGTCGAGTGCAGTGTAAGAGTTCATTCATCTCTGAAGAACTAAACCAATATTTTTAATACGTAAACAAAATTTCGCTGTACTCGTATAAAATAAAGTGATTTTGACTTGTGATATAGTGTACAGTGGCATATAATATCGATTGTGGAAATAAAAAAGAACGTAACCCTGAGTTTTTTCACAACTTTTTTTTTCGATAATCAAAATATTTACAACTTATTACACGTTTTATTAAAATGATGTAAGCTGCAAGTGCAAAATTAGTATCTAAATTTAGCTTTTTAGTTTCAAAAGAGGATCGCATGTAAAATTTTGACAAGGAAAATAGACTTTCGCCACAACGATTTTATTGGTTTTTCTTAAATAATTTATAAAATTAATATATTGAGTAAAAAGAACCCCATATTAAGCGTTCGTGCACTTTGGTTGCATCTATTGTATATTTAGTTTTTGAAATTTTCGATGTGGTTTACGTCATTTTTCCTTTACTCAGTCGATATCTTATGTATGCCAGAGATGATGAATAAATTAATGAAAGTAGAACAATGACTTTTTACATAATGTAGAACGCATGTTAATCTCAGTTTTAGAAATGTAAACATATATGTATTATATCTATACATGATAATGTAAATAATGTAGGGTTGATGAGTTGACCAAATGAAATGAGATAAGTACTTTTTTTCTGAATATTTAACTGTCAGCCAATTGCTCAACATATTTCTATTCAGTCTTAGATTTTTTAAAGCATTTTAGCTATGGGATTTGAATCCATTACCTTCAAAAACCCTCCGATCACACAGAGTACTCAAATAACTAACGAATTAGAGGATTAATAAGTAGAAACACAAAATATGTTTGATTAATTAATCTATTCCCACATAAAAGCTTAAAAGTGTTTACAAGAATTGTCCGTGCGATAGACAGTATCATAGATTCAACAATAATGGCGGGAGACTCAAAAATTAAAGGTAAACTATAATAAACATAAAAAATAACTTTAGTATGAGAGGATTATCGATATATCTTTTATATTGAAAAATTTATTACGAGAAAAACTATAGAGGTAACAGAATCAGTTCACTATGGCAACTAAATCTTATAATGAAGAAGCTTTTTACCTCCATTAAATAGATTTAGCTTTTTTTCAGCCTGACTGCCTAAATAACATCTCGTATAAAATGTATCACGTGTACTTCCGTTTAGGATGCCATGAATTTTGTTAGATTTTTCTCGATAAAATATTCAAAGTGCCATTCAAAGGCAAACTTTTTGGGGGACTGGGCTAAACAAGCTGTTATCAAAACAGAAGAAAACGGAATTGGGAAACCAATAATAAAATCTGGAAAAACTTTCATTACCTGAATATTTTTTTCGCAAATCTATTTGACAATTTATTATTTTAGCTTATAGCTTCTACATTAAAAAAAATCCTTGGAAAAAGATGTTAGTTTACGTATTTTATTAGAAAATAAATCTTGTCAATGGTTTTAAACATATATTTTTTTATTTATAATGCGAAAAATTAGAAATAAAATCAGACGTCAAACTAGCGTCGTTAGCATTTTTTGTTGTTATCATATATAGCCATACACCGAATTTAGTCGACAATTTTTTAAATACTTATTCTCTAATCTTAAAATGTCAACTGGGTAGCTCTTCTAAGCCACAACCATATGGTGACTGATATATAATCCAAGGCATAGATTTTCCAGATGGTTAAGATTCAAATCCTATACTAGCATAAAATATATCAAAAGACGCTGAGTAGGTTGGGTGATTAATTGACAGTCAAAAAATGGAAAACAACTAAGATTATATTTATTATGGAGACATATTAAATATTTGGAGTGGATAAAGTCAAAAATTCTACTCGATTAGAGTCATATCGTGATTAATTTTAATATGATGCATGTATTCTTTTACTAACTGAATATATTTTTGATAAATTTAACTATATCGTCATATTTTTATTCAAATGAGCATTCATGTGTTTTTATCTAAAGCAACATCAGTGCTATTGGTTGCTAACTTCCTCGCTGAGTCTTATACGTTTGTTACGTCCCAATATAAATTGCTAAAGAGAAAGCGATAAAGCTGTTTGCGGTGTTTATCTTATTTAAAAAATATATGTACCATGGAGCATGTAGGTCTACAGTGTGAAGATACCCACTCCGAAAGAGAAATATATAGGTTTCCGCAATGTGAAGACAGCTTGACGGATTATTTTTCACGAGAATTGTCAGATAATTACTCAACCCATTGGGCATCAAGTCCTGCATTTTCTGACTTTTAAAATCCGACAGATGAGAAATCGAACCCGCATTACTTGGAGCGATAAACTTTCAACTACGCTATTAGTCAACTTAAAATAAACAGATTGTAGTGCCTATTAAAAAGTTGTTGATTTGAAGCTAGATTAAAACAGAAAGCAAATCTTTTTATTATCATTTCGTTTTTATTCAAATTGCATGTTATAAGCTCGATGTTAAAAAATGCATACATATAGGTGGTGTGAGTATTCCGTCAAATGGACACGGTAACAAATAATAGATGCGACCCTGCTTATTCCCACCGAAGCGCGAGCTTCCCAATCCGGAACTGCTGAAAGACACTCTTTAAGCTTTGCTCTCACTCTGATACATGCCATTAAATTTATATTTACATACAATGAACACAAACATTTATTACTTTCAAATAAAGGTCACAAACTTATTTAAAAAGTATGAAAAAGGATTTGTAGATAAGATGAAAGAATGTAATGATAAATTAATATTTGGCCACTTTGTATTTGTTTTATTATTATTTATATCCACATAAAAAAAATACATTTTAGTAATTTTAGTATTTTTGATTGACAAATAAGCCACGTTATATATCCTGGTTGGTAATTGATTTTCTTTTCGCTTTCTATTTTATCATTAATTTTGTCACCAACAATAATTGGCTAAGATAAGTCTTCATATTCTAAATTCAATTACTGAAACCTACTTGTTCTGTTTTAAGTAACTTATCAAAATAGATTATATGAATTAACAGGAAACTGTAATACAGCCTTAAGAATTTGGCGTGCCGCAGAAGCTGACTAAAAGTTTTGTCTGGGTTTCCTGACGCCCAAGGCGCTGCCTGTCGCAGTTGGTTTCGCGGCGGCGCCCCTCGGGCATGGGTGCAACAAAGATAATGAAATAATAAAATTTGTTTCATATAGCTGTGCATTGATTCGAAAGAAGTGAGTTTTTAGAATCACTCTATTAAGATTATCTTAATATAGCTTAAAAGCACAGGATTTTTATATGCAAACGCAATGAGGATGAGAATTAAAGAAAACAAAATCGTAAATTATATTCTATAACCATGGCAATAATCAGCTTTTATATTCGCGTTTTAAATGCATTCAGCAGATTATAAACTCAATCCATATGCAATATTTTCATTTAAAACCATACTTGTCCTAAATATGGAATACATATCTCTCTCTCTACGATATACTATTTTATGGTAGCGGCTTATTTTTCAGAATTAGGATAGAATTATTAAGTAGAATTAAGAACATTCGTTTGACATTTCACGTATTAAATGTATGATTTTTTTGAAATTAGAAGACTTGTTGCAATACGTCTTAACGTGGATTTATCACATTCACTCCTAAAATGACGTTTTATCATAAAAAAATAAATGCCTTACTTTTATAAACAAGCAAACCCACTATATAGATGTGCGATTGTGTATAATTTGCACGTAAAAAAATAACTAGTTATCTTTCATTTCTTACTAGTCACCATGCATTACACTTTCCCATTATTTCTGCGCTATCAAAAACTTTTGCGTTGTGTGGAAAAACTTTCGCGTTATACCGGTAATCAAATTGCTTAGCTTTTCATACATACTATAAAACTTACGACGCCACGTGTATCGCAATAGTCTACAATGATAGGCCATCTTAATGTACTACCATTAAACATATTGTACTGGAAAATAAAGATAAAAGATCGCCACGGAAACTCATAGTAGCACCATAAAATATGTATTAAAATCATTTACTAATAAATGTACTATTTTATTTATCCGATCGGAATTTAAATTTCGTGATACATATGTGTGTACTAAATTACAAAATGACAATAATAGCTTTTCACTGAATAATTATGATAGAGTATTAGTGTAGTTAAAAGTTATGTTACCTACTAAAGTTATTAAAATATGTGTTATAACTGTTGATATGCTTCAGTTATACTACGCCTATAATGTATTTTGGTGAAATAATTCACGGTAGAAGACAGATAAAAATAACATTTACAGAAAAGTAAAAAAAAATAGCACAGATTTTTTTTTAAATGTTGGGTCTCAAAGTGGAGTATATGGATCTCCAAAATATGAAGACGTGTATTGAAAGATTATATTTCACAAGATTTCCAGTTGATTGCTCAATCCGAGGGCATCCAGTCCAGAATTTTTGGAGTTTTTAAAACTCTGACAGACTAGGGAATCAAACTCACATTTCCCGAATGCTAATCGCTCACCGTAATCTCTACGCTACCGGAGAGACAGGTTTTAGCCAAAGGGTATTATTACTGAAACTGTTAAAGTGAAAAACACATTTTTATTAATTTAAAAACAATTTTTTTAACCATTTTCAAAATATGTAATACTTTCTAGTTTGTTGTAAGAAAACATGAATAAAGAAAAGAAAATGTTACGGTTGAAGAAAAAGTTCAACAAAATTAGAACAATATTTTTGATAGTTGAGTAATCAGCATGAAACATAAAACTTTCCGATCATAGACAGATGTTATTTATTGTAATAATTTATGTATAAGACAGCAAACGTAGAGTGCTAATCAAATTATTGCGAATATCTCAGTTGGATGACGTGTACTAGAATGCATATTCGTATCATTATATTCTCTTCACTGTACGGCTTAAAGAGAGGCATCACTTTTACTCACTATACATTGATAAATATACTAATTAATATATAAAACAAATTTCATATGAATTTTTGAGTGCAGGTTTTTTATAGCATTTTCACTCCGAAAATAAAGTATATTATTTTGAATTTCAATAGTGTGAAGATGACCATTTCAAAAATTGAGTCAGTATATAGATTTCTGCGTTGTTAAGATTTATGTTGATTTTTTTACGTGTTTTAAATATCATCTAGCTTCTCAGCCAACCAAGCATTCAGTCATGCGTCTGTAATTTTGTACGCGTTACTAATAAAAAAAAAATGCAAACGTTTTTACGAAAAAGATTTGAGAATTCTTTGAAAAGAAAAAACGTTTTGTGCGCAAAATAAATAAGAATAATAATAAAAATAGCACAATATTTGTGTTAAAATATAAATAAATTTTAGAAAAACAAGCTCCTAAATGTCAGAAGACGGAACTCGTCTTACAAATTGTACGTCATGAAAACGTTGAAGGCCAACCTTCTCCACCACCTCTTTGACTATTGGAAAATTAAACATGTATTCCGTATCTTGAGTACCTTGCTCGAACGGGTGTTTGTGCCAATTCGCAAGGCAACCCAGTGACTCCTTTCTTTCTTTATCATCGAGCTGATAAAATATCAAAGTAAAAACATCGCCCGAAGCAATTCGTTTGATAAGATGAACCGAAGCAGGGGAGACGCAGTAAAAGAAACTGCCTTGGAATCGATGATTTGAAGGGATATGATACTGCCAACTTTTATAAAAAAAAAACATCAAAAATTTTACGTTATATGTATTATTTTTTTGTATATCACGCACAATTTAAATTAGTATTGTATATTGTGTTTATTTTTACTGACTGACTGTCTTACATTCGACAAAAATCCACAATAGATGATACAAATAAACGAATGTCATCGTGACCAACGGAATTTCACTGAATATTTAATTTGTAGTTTGGACGTTTAAATCACGAATATCATAGTTACACGATATTTGATTTTTTAACACTTGATCATAGATTCAAGCTTTTATATAGTTTAAATTTAATTTCATAAATATATTTAATTAACTTGAAAATATTTAAGCGCTATTTATTTTTGATGCCTAAAATCTTTACAGTTTTTGTTATACTCTCTAAACCACTAATACACAAAAAGATTTCTATGCTATTGTAATTATTTAATAGATTTCATATATCTGAAAGGAATCACAGAAAAATAAGCTGTAAAAATTTGATTTTATATGTTAGTAGTTTGCATTTTATGCCATATTTGCCGGCAAATTAGAGATAAAATTGATGCTGTTTGAAACGATAAAGAAAATAGTTAAGTAAAAACCGATTTCTTTTTGTTTTATCAAGAAGTCATATCATAACAATTTTTAAATTCGTTTGATTTGATTTGGGATGGTATAAATTTCGTCTTTGGAAATCTGTTATTTGTTTAATATAAATACATTGTTAATTTTTTATACTTATGTGTAATCGAGATTATTGTGCATCATACTATACCTTGCCAACAAAAACTAGTTCAGTTATAGATTTCAGATATTGATTGCTTGATAAAAAATTTTGATTACAAAGTTAATGACATTAAAATTACAAGACCCATATGCTTTATTCAATAGATAGATGTACAAAAGAGTTAGATGTTTTGCTAGCAGTTGAAAGGTTATTAGCGTGTATGTTTTGAAGCCAAGGACTGCGAAGGTTTATTCCTACATCTGCTGGGTATTTATAATAAACGCTCATTGGCTTAATATATTGTCTGACAACTGATTTTCGTAAATTTTAACCTGTCATAATATTGCGGGGATCCATATACTCACTTTCAGAGTAGATATCTTTACATTGTATTCTCAGAATAATCATAGCAAAAAAAAGAAACAGAAGAAATAAAGTAATTCAAGTTTACTATCATCCCCTATTTTTATTTAAAAAGACTATTGTCGTATCAGAAAATCTTGACAGCTTAACTTATTATAAATGAAATAAGCCCCGAAATATCACTCTGCTATATCCCTATTCCTAAATATAACGTAAGAAAACCACGATATCGGTTTTTGGTGACGCTGAAAAGTCTTTCCATGTCATCCGATTGATATTTGAGGGGGAATCGGGAAGCAGATTGCTTGCTCTGAGGTAACCTGTCAAATCGGAAATTGTGTCGCGGGAACTACAGCCAAATACTGCTGGAAAAGCTACCGGGAAAAAATACTGGCAAAAAGACCCGGAAATACTCCGACAGGGTTAGCAGTTGATGGTTTCTCTTATTTTTATTTTTCATGCCGTGACTGATTGTAGATTTCTGAGAATACAGTTCTGTTTTGTTTTTTTTTTCTGAAATAAAAACAAACAAAATTAAAAAAAGCTGTCAAAATTAATTAAGGTAAACAAGCAGTTCTTTTTTAATGAACTGATATCATAGCGAAAATTTACCGAGGGCATTAAAAATTTATACATCGATAGATAAAAAAAATATTTTTGATTTTTCATAGAAAAAACACAAAATTAGTGGCAAGTAGAGTAAAAAATCACCTTTGTATCAAGAAACGATATTAACAAATCGGTCATCTAAATTATGTATTTTTCAATAGTTTGAAATAAGTCGAGTGATTAAATGAAATATAAACTCTCAACATTAAATGTATATCGAGTGCTTACCATTTCAGTTTTTTTAGATGACACAACAATAACATTGCATTGGAAGAGAATACAGTTTTCAAAATAATAGTTTGTATTGAATGGAAACAAGCACAAAAATAAATGGGAAGACTGATTTCTAGTGATATTATTTAAAATTTCAATACCGCTACAAAAATCCAGCATTTGAAAAAATTCCAAATGTGCATCAATTAAATATGGTTATAAATATATGATCAAATGGTATATTTTTGAAAAAAAACTTATTCCTTTATGTCAAAATTAAAATGAAAATATTTTTAACAAGTATTATTTTTTGTATAGACGAACCATATAGCATATAAAGCAGTGGAAACATCAATTTCAAAAATATTGATGAACAATAAATAACTAACATTGAAAAACTTTCAATTGGTTCTTTTAAATCTTAAATTTTGACATGGTGGAATAAGTTCACAATGTAAATTTACACTTATTATTTAATGTATAATTGATATAAATTTCAAACGTTGTATACAAAGCCATAAGATTCATAAAATTCAAAACAAATGAATTCATACTTATGTTAAATTTAGTTGTAAAAGTGAAATATATAATTGGTCTATTTCTGAGGATTAGGTGTGACATGTTTTTATATTAAATTAAACAGAAATATTATTGTAAATAACAGTAGAGTAAAACAACCAGCTAATTAAAATATATCGAGTTATTTGAAGTATGAGTATTTCGTGTGAAACATATCAGTAAAAATTGTATTTATAATGTAAATACTACACGGTTTTATAAAGTATTGAGTTTGTGGTTGTATTATAAATAAAATCGTTCAGTATTTGAAAAATAAATCAAGATTGTACAACCAAGTAGGGTTGAATGCGATTTGAAATAGGTTGTGGGAATAGCTATTGAAATGTCTACAGTTTTATTACAACTCATAGTCGTCAGCGTGTATTGTAGCTACATTTTTATTATTCTAGAGATATTTAAAATAATAATATTTTAGGGTATTCATTTTATTTTTGGCGATAAAGGAATATTAAGAAACTAGTTTTTATACGAAATAGTGTCTTAAACATAAAGCCATAAATATTTTTTATCCACGTATTTACTTTATAAATGAGTAGCTTAGTAGTTGGTTAGTTAATGTAATGCTAAACTTTTCCCAGTAGTCATGAATCTAGGGTGTTTTTTTGCAACTCGATGACTCAAACATTTAAACTGAATATATCTATAAATGTACACTGAGAAGAAGTTATGGAAACTTTTTTTTAAATTTGTTTCTATTTTATAAAAATCAGTTAATTGTTTTGAAAAATTTGGTGATCCGTGCTGGTATTTTTGGAATTTGCTTTTATCCGGATTTAAGCCCTTGGTTTCTGGTTTTGGAGCGCATAATTGGGAGACTGAAGTGACATACTTTACTGATAAATATATTTTAATTTATATCAGTACTTGAGAAGTAAGTCAGAAATTTGACGTTAATGATGTTAACATTTGTCAAAGTTACTTGTTGTCTATAATTGAGATTAACAGTAAAAAAAAAATAATCACTGATTAAAGAAAGATTAAATCTCATGTAGACGTAACAGCCATAATGAAGCATAGGGACTGATAAAGGTGTACAAAGAGTAAGTTTTGCCTTTTCAATTTGTTTTTGATTCACAATTGGTTGATTTGTATAATTTAAGAGTTAATAAGAGTTAAAAAAAAAGTTTTTTGACCTTCCCAAAAACTTTATATACATAATTGTATACGTCTGGATCTTAGCTACACTTGTTAAACCAGTAGTATATATATAAATTTCTAGCGGCTTAAATTTTTATTTATAAAATATATACAGTACACAAATAAATATACGAATACATAGTAAGAATAAAGTTATGATGTATGAATATAAACAAAGTTGTGAATTAAAATATTCTTTATCAATTTCAAGTATAGAATACATATTTACAGTGCAAAACTTTTCCTAATGGATTATTTTTCACGAAGATTTAGTAATGTAATTTTATTTTTTAGAACTACGGAATTTACATCTATATCCTCTAGTGTAAAAGCGCACGCGTTTGCTTATTCAGCCAACAAACCGACTAATATATCATAATAAATTTAAAAACAAATAAATTATTCAATAAAAAATAAAAGTTTTGATAATAGTTACGTGTAATTAATCACCAAAAACTGTGGTATATTATTTAAGCAAAAACCAAATATTAAGTTAATCTTTTGTTCAAATAATAAAAAGTTAAACTCGTTTTTTGGTATAAATTTTATTACTTTACCGTAGAAAATAAAAATTTCTATCTCTCTCGAAAGTTATAAAATGATTGTAATGTATTAGCTTCCGATTTACATATTCCTTCCTTGTTTATTTAAAAATTACACTGTGTAAAAATTGGGAGCTTCCTAAGCACACAGCTTATATATGCTTTTTGATCTCCAGCATTAATGGAATGCCTAAAGTTTAATACATTTTTTATAAATAAAGCCACCTTCGGGGAAAACGTGGGGATTAAGATCTTCAAAATAACGAACCTATGACCTTTGCCCATGTCTACTTTAAATATTATATTTGTTTGATCATTGCGCACAGTGGGTATTGAGATATATTTTAATTAAAAAGAAAAAAGATAAACATTTTAACTCGTGCTTTCAGATAATTTTGTTTTCGATGGTATAAAATACTAATTTATGGTCGAGTGACTAAATGAATGCTTTGACAAACATATTTAAAATGTCAAAAATATCTTATGACTGATAAACTTATTTAAAAATAAGCAGAATGTTTCGTAATCGATATACTTTGCAATGGATTATATGAAAGAAAATCGACATAAACTTTTAGATAAGTAATCAATTGCATGAGATAATCCGTAAGTAATAATTCAAGAATTAAAATTAAAAAATCGATATTCCGTTTGAATAAAATCATTTTTACCATGGCTTTTTTATTGTAATTATTAGAAATAAATTAACTATAGGATATATATTTGAAGATAAATAGATTGAATTGGTTTTATATCTTTTGTGAATAGTTACAATATATCTAACACTGTGCAGTGATGTTGAAGCTTGCTGATACACGTGTTGTAGATATTTTTAGCTGTCGTTAAAATTTCTTGCATTTTATTCCAATCGATGAGACTCCAGCGTGTTGGAAAACCTTTGGGTAATATCTATAGGACAAATTTGGTGCGATAAGGGATGCTGGCATAACATTAGAGAGTGTAAAGCGATTGGCGATAAATCACAGACCAACACGAAAGCTATATATGTTATATATAGGGCGCAGATATGGTCAATTAAAGGTGACTCGTTGTGAAATTACATAGTATACTTAAACGTTGTCATAATCATTTAAATACAATTAATAAAATAAAGAAAAAGCTACTTGTAGTATTATTCTATGAAGGTATGCTTTTAATAATACAAAGTAAAGTTATTACCAAATAATCAGAAATAGAAGGAAATATACTTAAAACTTAGAAAGTACAATTTAAAAGATAGTATTTGAACCTATCATTTAGGTGAATTATTTTTAAGATGCTGTGATATTAATCTTACATGAAAGGGTACAAAACAAAATAGTCAACCAAGGACGGAGATACCATTAAGCATCAGCGCTTATTCCACAATTTCAGGTGCTTTAAAAGAGGACCTGAAATGATGATCATTTGTTTTGAATAGATAATTTATTGTTCCTACTCGCTATCTGAGTTATAACAAAAGTTTGGCATCTTGCTTCAATTAAAATCTAAACAATACATCTACTCTGTTGAACGTGTCTGGCTTTGAAAGGTACAATTTCCAGGTTGTTTGTCCCTTTTAATCAAACTAACTTTCGTCATGTATAATTTTGGTAAGAGAAACACGAATAATAAATTCTCTACTAATATCCCGACAAATACTTTATAAGAATTGTTTCAGTCGATTAACCTCAGATATTTTTAAACAAAAATAATTATTACCCAAGATATACTTGTTTCAATATTATTTAAAAAAGATATCGTTACTTAATAGTTAACTATTTATCTACTAACTAAAAATATAAAGTAATATTGATAATCCAATGAAATTTTCATAGAGCTTTGAATTTATTTACTCATTTTGTTGTTAAATACTTATTTTTTCGATTAATATGATAAATAAAATCATGTGTGTTCAGTATATTTTTAATTTTAAAACGCTGAGTAATGATGGTTTTTATTAAAAGAGAGTGCCATTATATTTTCAAATTATATCCGCCTATTGATTATTTGTGAAAGTTACGCAAATCGCAAAACAATAATAAAGATCTGTGTTGATGTGAATTATGGATAGTATAATTATTTGGTCTTGCTTATGTTTGTTAAAACTAACGATAAACATAATTCTATCACATATAACTTGTTCTTATTGCTTACAAAAACTAAGGATTCAGTATTGACGCTCTTCAAAGTGCCAGCAGTGTCCCAGGAGTAGGTTTCTAAGACATCGGTTGGCGTGCACTAGAGAGTGCGTGATTTTTTGTTGTAATTAACTAAGTCATGACAATACTTAATCTTGTTGAGGAAAAACCGTCTTGCTTACCGTAAATTTTCGCATTTTTTTGAAAGCTTAAAAATAATCTTTCATTAAGTCACAAATGCTGACCGGTTCAACAAATATACAAAGCGATTTGAAAAACTTCAAATCACGAAGGCATCCAATTAAATATTATTTCGGCTAAAAAGTTGATATACTTAACAAAAAAGTACGCTAAAACTTAAATTTTAAGTTGACATGTGCTTAAATATTAATAAACCTGCACACATAAAACAATAGTTATGTGGAGAGTATGTAATAAAACATTCATTAAAATAGGCAGTTTGAATTTAAGTCTGAATAAACTTTTTGATAGGCCCAATCTTTGAGTGTCATAGAGATTACACTGCCAAACAATGTGATTGATATCTTCATTTTCCTTTCCAAATTTACATACTAAGACTGTAAACAATTCCAAAACGTTTCAAAAATTCTACCGCACTATAGTGTTCTGCTCTACAACAGTTAATAGTGACGATACAATCAAGGGGAAATCTTTTGCGAGCGTAGTACGGTGTGATTTGTTTCTTTGTAAAGGCATTCCATTTTAAAAGTATATCTTTAGTTCCGCGAGTCTTTAAACTGATAATTAAGCCGTGATAGTGAATAACTGTTGTGTTATAATTTTTTACTAAAAATTAATATTGATATAATAAAACTATGTATCGCAATATTAGATGAAATGAGTACGGTAGGGGAAAATTAGTTTTTCAGGCGTGGTATCGCGCTGTCCAATCTAATAACGCCTTTGCGCAGCTGGAAACAAGGAAAATTGGCGTAAAAGGTGAAATTAAGCTGTGGTTAACGTACTACATTAATAAAAGTGAGTTTGAATGCCTTTTCTAATTTCAAAGGCCAAAAAGCGAGCTTTTTAAATATTTCAATGCTTGTTAACGAATACACGCAGTGTGCATTGTTTAAGGCTTAATATTTATAAATTATATGTTGTTTTGCCTTTTCGAATTTAAAATTTTTCAATAGTGTTATGGATGCACTAGACTTTTCATGGGCTCAACATGAACTTTATCTTAGCGTATATTATATAGTTGATTATCTGAATGTATTTAAGTCATTTGATTGAAAGCGCTATAGAAATTTTTATATTAATACTTATACAGACAATGTTTCATAAACTCTTAATAATCAAGTTATCTCATAGTCATTAATTATAGAAAAATATAAAACGAATAATACTATAAGAGATAATCAACTCAACTTTATACAATGAATAAGATCTAAAGTGATCTAAAAATACTTATCTTTTCCTAATACTTATCAGGGCTTTGGGTGGGTTTGTGATCAATTATCACAAACCATGTATACCAAAATTAAAGTATTATGATACCCCTAAAATTCTTTATTAATCTATTCTAGTGAAGTGGATATTATAATTGATATCATTCCATTGCTGAAGATGGCTTGAAGGTAGACTGGATAAGAAGAAATGATTGTGTGTACTATCGAAATAATTGAAAGTATTTTAATGTCGACTTTGAGAACCAATATAATAAAACATCCAATCAAATATTGTAATTAATATTTGTGTATTTCCTAAACTCCTTTATAGTCTATAAAGTAGCATAGAGATTCGTGAACGTGTGAACGAAGAACGTGAACGAAAATCCAAAATGCAAAACTTGGCTTGGGAATCCATATAATCGATTTTTGGAATGGATATTGTCACAAAATGTAAATCAATATGCTCAACTTTTGAAGCAAACATGGTATAAAAAACTTCATTGTTAGTAAAATGATTTTGGTTTATTGAGCTTAAAATAAATTATTAAAAAAATATATACATTTTGTCTTAATACTTTACACGAGTAAAATGTTGAAGTCGGTTCCACTTGTTTATTGAAAAGGGAAATGTCGTCGCCTAGTACTGCTGAGAGCATGTTTGCTTCAAGATCCAACCGTTCTGTAAACGACAGGTCTGTATTGGTCTGGTGTGTGGTCAACTTACCCTTGTGAGCCATAAACCATCATCCCTCTCGACTGACAACCTCTTGGGGTAGCTTATGCGTACACTCGATTTATTTATGAATGACTCACACTCCATGAAACAGAAACTATAAACAGTACACTATAAATAGGTTTGTATAATATTTAAAATTATTGTTTTGAAACGATTTATATCGACTGTGGAAAGAAAAAGGACATAACCTACACACAAAAACTTTACAGGAGGCACAAAAACATATATTTAATAATTTTAGGCTTAAGTCTATATTAGATATATATAATTTAAGATAGAACATCTTAGCAAAAAACTTTTGATATAAAACTAAAGAGTCTAGAAAAAGTAAATAACAGTATTAACATTAAGTTGTTGTTATACAAATAAATTGTTCAATTAAAAGAAAGCTTCTTACTAAGATAGTTTATTAGTAGTCATACGTGTTTTAGAGCATTTTTTTTAAATTTGAAGGTGTAAAACTAAATATCTGAAATATTGATTTTATTTGGCCAATGATCAATCACCAAGGAATACTCTGTCAAGATTAGAAATCTTCAGATTGTGGACAGAAATATACTTTATAAACAGAGCAGACGTGATTGAATATATTGTATACACATATACACTGCTTAATGCTTACATGACTATGTACTGGTGTTGTGCTATTATTTGAAAAAATATTAAAATATATCTCTAAAGAAACTTTTTTTGTATTAAAGAAAAAAACAGTAATAAGTAAAACTTTATGGTTACAATTAATTACTAAGAAATTCTTGCAAGTCTGATGAAATTTATATTTCAGTCTCACGTTGTATAAATTACTTACCCTGTCACATGTTTGCCAACGTTGATATTGGCATTGACCGAATGTTATTATTTTGAAAATACAATTCATGCTGTCATTTTCCCCCATCGCGTGTTGTGATTGATTTAAAAAAATAATTTTCCGAGTAAAATATGGACTCCATTCTATTCTGAATGGATTTTCTGAAAGCTTCAGGTATATTAGTGTACTTCCGTTTAATTTCCGGGCAGTTTTTTCACATTTTCTTTTTATTCCTTACTCATTTCAGTGATTTGTTTCTATATTCTGTCGGTGAGTTTTGGGGAAATACCATTGAAATAATATAAAAAAAAACCGACATATTAAATTGCGTTTCTTCAAGGAGGTTATTATGTGGATTTCTTATGATACCAATATGTCTAGCAAAAAAAATGATTTTCTTATACTAATTGTCATTAAAAACGTGTATTATTAATATTTTGTATTTTATAAAAACATTTAATATGTTAATAGATGAATCTGATGTCTATAATACGTAAGGTAAAATCTTCTAAAAGCATTACAAGCATCAATCAAATACAGATTTTGATTTTGCTGACTCAGAGAAATACTCTAGAAGGACTTCCCATCTAGTGAGTGTGACTTTTGATTTTATTGCCATATATTGATTTTTTTGAACAATACAAAAATGCAAGAATGGATGCCTTTTACGTTAAACAATTGCTCAACAATCAATTCTCCTGAAAAGTATTTTGAAACATCATATTGCATCAATATATTCCATTTAAAAAACTGACATTGTAAAATATAATAGATAATATAAAATATGATATTTACCAAATAAATATGATTTTCGTAATACATCAATATTTTTGATTAAATAATTTGATCAAATTGTCATATATAGATGGATGGAAAATTCATTGGTAGACCATACCTAAAAATTCTCACTTTTACTTGCAGAAATCTGAGAAATAATAAAATTTCACGTATTTATATTAAAATTAAAACAAATGTGTTTAAAACGATAAACAAGTTCTTTAGTAAAATATTTACATTTTAATCTTTAAACTGTTTGAGAACCATTTGAAAATGGTTACAAAGAAAACCATCGTACGCAAATAACAACGTGGATCTTAAATAACACTAAAAATAAATGATATTGTTATATAGTTAAAGGTTCTAGGTAGTTTTAGGTAATATGAAAACAAACGCAAAAGTACTATCACCAGAAAATGAAAATTTACGGAGGGAAAATTATTGCTGCATAAACGGTAGTTGCCTTAATTAACGGAATTTCCGCCTGGACGAAAAGTTTTTTAACTAATAACTTTTGACTAACTTTTTTGGAAAATTTAAAATCGCATTCAGACTTCTTTATGTACCTAGTTCCTGGTCAATATGAATCCATAGCATTTGCTTAAAATTACACCATTTAAATTTTTTAACGTAATTTTCGTATAGCTCAATTAGCTGTTTTAAAATTTAAAATTGAATAATAAAAGTTTTGTGAAAAAAAAAAAACATTTATTTTTCTGTTTGAAAATAAAAATTGTAAAACAAAAGAGACCAATAAGCTGTCCAGTAATCACACGGAGAGCTACCAATAAGAAAAAAGCTGTATATTTACATAAGACAAACGGTTGGAAAGTTTCTTTTCATATCAAGATGGGCCCTTTTAGCAAAAAACAAAGTAACAAAAAATTCTTAAATATCTTTTGCTCTACTTTTACTGACATGTCTCCTCCATATACAGAGCACATGGCTGCCACGTGGCGTCTTCAGGAATTTTTGTCACACGTTAGCCGTTTTGTATCATCCCAGATAATTCCAGCATTCCTTAATTCCCCCGAGTAGGTCCTATGGATGGTACCCGTCGATCTTCCAAGACGTCAGAATTCCACCGAAAAAGACAGGGTTCGAGCTTTATAATATTATTAAATTTTCACATACTGTATATTATTTGAATGGTTTGTTATAATTACTATGGTATCAAAAAATAATAAATGAATTATATATTTTTATTTATTCATTAAATAATATACAATGTTTTATGTACGTTTGAAATAGATTGAATAAAAAGAGAATTTGAAGTTTAATTTTAAAAAAATTACGATATGATAATTTAAAAAAGCTTATCAACTATTAAAACAATAAAGTTTGTAAAAAAATAATAGTAAGAAAAATAATAAAAGAGACAAAAACTATAATGTTTAACTGTTAATAAAATATCGTTAAGTTTCAATTATTGAACAAAAAATTAATCAATTTTGTTGAATAAAGGACAATTTGAAAATAAAGTTACAGTATGATAATTGGTGTTTTTTTTAAAACTAATAAATACCATGTTGTTGTACACGTGTAGACTATTATGACATGTGTAATTTGAGACCATCCTGTTAATTTATTTATAAAAAGATTTGATAATATTCTATATGGATATGTGTACTAAAAATAAATAGACTCATACGAGTTAGTGATGAGAAATGAGAAACAGGACCGCGTGATTCATATGTCGCATTAGATCCCTACCAGGCTCTCATACGGGGGGATCGGTTCAATTTTCCAGACCATTCGCCCTAAATGGAGTCACAAGCAGTTCCATGCTATATGACTAATTTACTTCATTTCACATCTCAATTACATTTTTTCCCTGTATGGCTGTTTATAGATGAGGGTATTAGCGGAAATGACGTGTTCCGTAAAACTACAATAATATTATTGTACGGTAATTGGTATATAAATGTCAAAATATATTCATCCATATTTTCTTTTTTAATAGGCATTTTTGTTTGGGGTAGTAAGGATTTTTATATTGTGCTTGTAAAAATTATTGATAGTAACACTTGGAATTGACGACTGCTAAAAAGATAAGGAAAGGGACAGGGCATCACCATAAAAGTCATGCAACGGCGCTTGAAATATTTGAGACACCTATTGCAGATCCTTTCGGATAGCCTTAACTATGTTTTTCGACCAGCGGACTGGCATTCTGGACCTTCAAGTATAGTTTGTGTACTATGGTGTACTTATCAAAATCAAAGGATGCTGACATAACTTGCCAGGATGCTTAATGGCTGGCGGCTAACACACAATCCTGGAGGCGTCATGTCGTGGCTATATACTTCACGTGAGGAGCGGATATGAGGGATGTTTTCCCAAAATGAACTTATCCCAGTATGGATATCGAAAAAAAGAAAATATTTCGAACAATTATGTTTTGTATAAAACAACTACATAAAATGTTGTTTTATATTTATTTATACTTCCAGTATTTTTGAAATTGATCTACTCTGATGGTTTGCATGCTAAATGGTTTTTCTGCAAAAAATATTTGTTTCAAATCTATGACTTTAAACTATGGTAAAGTGGAAAAGAGTCACTTTGGAAATAAACCTTTTTTTGATGGAAAAAAAGGCATTTTTTTATTAATATTTGACAGTACATAACATATTTTATTTAAAAATTGATTATACAATTATAAATAGATGGCAAATAAGTTGTCGAGACTATCCCGGTATAAATTTGAAATACGAGGACCGTCTTAATTACATGTTTACTAATATCAGCTTATATATATGTACTTGGGACATTACACAGTACACAATAACAGTTTTATTATATTGATTTTAATAATAATACATACACATATGTAGTTGCTTACAGTAGAACTTTACCAATAACAAAATGCCTAATTGAAGTTATAAAAAACCAAATGTCATGCATATAAACTGAAAATTGAATTTTAAATATAGCAACAATGAGCATTATTGTTCGCCAAAAAAAACATTTCACCATCATGCAATTTGGTTTTGCGACTATTCATTGATAATTCCACCAAGTCGATAAATAGTATGCGTGTTTTTCCTCTTACGATTTTTCAAATTTCCACGCTAGTTTTTATTTACCCTCAGGCGTATGTGACCAAACTTACGTAATCTTAAATTATTCTTGCTGTTTGTGAGAAAACAGCTACCACTCTGTGACTTTTAACTAATGAATACACATAATTATAATCTATTAAAACAACCTTTGATAACTTACATGTACCAAAGAAGACCAGTTTCATTACAATTTACGTATAACTAATATTTTCGACTGATAGTGCTTGATGGAAATTGATTTTAAATTCTGAATTATTTATTTATTAAAAAAGAATTTACGTATAGTCAATAATTGTCTAGCAAAGTTAATGGAATCTTTTCAGAGAAATAATAAGGCATTTTTTGGTATCAGAAACCACGCATTTATTAAATGTTTAAAATATATAAACATTGTTTTCGTATATAAAAACTATTTCTGCAGACTGAACAACACATGATGCTTTTGTTGATATCCAGAAGGTGTCTTGACTGATTGAGTTATCGTTTTTATGAGATTTATGATTTGGTGTTATCGTATGCAGATAATTAATTGCAACCCAGGTAAGTTTGACTCAGTTAAATTGCATTTTGTTTGGTCTCAGCACTCAGCTTTGAAACATGAAAGTATTTTCTAAAAAAATACGTCTCAGAACCTGTTCCCGTGTGAAAGTTAAATTTATTGAAGTAGCCTTTTCTCTTCAAAAGTTAAGAGTTATTAGATGAAAAGAAAGAAGATTATAAGCCAATGAGTACAATAATGCGTAATTGTATTAATGTATTAATAAAATTAATAAATTAACAATTGTGATATTTATAACATTTTTTTGTTATATAATTATTAATGATTATTTTGTGTTTTTTAGAATACGAAAGTATTTTTTTAATTTCCTGCCGAAATTTTGCTTGTTTGCGATGAAGTAAATTCTTAGCTCATAGTCTATGTTCATATATCGTTATTTTTGTATGTAAATGTTGTTGAAGTTTAAATCGTGATAAATCATTTTTCAAAATGTTATTAAAACTATATTAATAATGGCTTACGCAGTTGTTTTGTGTTCAGTTATCTATAACGTTTTTAATCGCGTTTGGCAATTGCTCAGTAATTAATTAATCGGTAGCTTGCCTTGCGCGAATACATAAATCGTTATTCACCTTTCAGTTTTATCTTTACTGCTGCGAAATGTATAAAACACGTTGCCCCGCTGTGAGACTCTCATAAAATTACGTTCAGATAATAAACAAGTTTGTCATTTAAAATGTTATAGCCCCCTTTACGACACATTTTTGATTAATAGTATCGATTATTTTTAAGATAAACATTATAAATATTAAACTTTTTTATAGCTTTAAACATTATAAATGACATATCAATTACAAATAACAATCATTTAACGATAATTTTACAAAAAAAAGTTTCACTGAATTCTTCACCTGTAGATAGCCTTAAGCGGCTTTCAGGGGTATCGAAATCTGGTTGACAGGTGAGATAGCTTAGTTTGATAGTCTCTTGAGTTATCCATAATAACGTGACTGAGCAAAAATCTAATATTAAATTATCAATATTATAATAACGTACTTCCAATGGCGGAGTGGTCAATGCACGCGTTGTAATATTGTATACTGCGGTCTTAAATCATAAAAAATGGATATGATTTTTTTAAATTAGAAAACGCATGAGCAGATAATCAATAAATATAATAATAAATATCTCATGAAAAATGATCTATCTAGATAAATTTATGAAGCGGATATAATAAAAATATGATTCATGATCAGTATACACGGTAAACATTCGTTTTATAAGCTCGAATTTAGTTATTTCGAGCTTTTATATTTATCATATTCTATCAATTACTAGCTTCTTTATTTCTTATTAATGTTTTAAATATAATAATTTACTAATTTAATAATTGTATTTAATAATGTTTAATAACGTTTTTATCTAAGACAGTGATATAAATATTGTTGTAATTAAAAATATACCATATCATTAGACAAATACAATATGATGAAATTTCAGTTTTTATTAAAAAATTTCGTTAACATATTTTTATAACGAGGGTAAATAATGATCGATAATAATTTCATTATATATCCGTTAGAAAATATTAAATCTCTTTTCGCTTCTTTGACATCATATCGGTTTCTGTAAGAAAAAGAGACAAGTTTTTGTTGGCAGTATCCGTAGACGTCGCACACACAATGTAATATTTCTTCATCTGGAGATATTGCCTTATAAAAATGACGTGTCAATTCGTTCCACCGAGCTCGCACCGGAAAGAGGCAAACCATTGTAGTTTTCTCTTTTTCAGATTGCGGGTACTCTTTTATAGAATGTCGCATAAATGTCAAAACGTTTTGATTCTTCGATAAACACACAGCAATAATTAAATATTTTTATGTATTTGTATTTCATTTACATGATATCGGGCCACATTCTGCAAACTATCGTAAGCGTAGAAAATGAATTTCAGCAAAAGAGTTTTTTTTTTTTAAATCTCAGCTTATGTTTAGTAAAATTCCTTAAGGATAACATGAAACATTGCAAAAAAAACCGCTATTGTGCATAATATAACTCAATATTTCACCAGTTGATGAGATTTTTAATGTTGTACTGTTGTAACTCAATGAAATGTAATACTTACGTTATGAAGAAAGAAATATTTATTCTCAGATATTTTTATTTTAATTTCTATTTTAAGAATATCGTGATTTCAAATAGGATTATTATTGTGTTTACCAAACCATCTTTATTTTAGTCGATCTATTTAAATTATAATGCAATAGTTTACTGCATAATTACTTGTGTATGCCAACAGTTTCAATACGTTTTATCTATTAGATGTATACATGATTTGCATGCTTCATTTATTATGATTGATTAATAAATATCATACTACTCGCCGGTATAGATGGGTCCGTAATTTTTGTCTAGCTTAAAATATAAAAAGTGAGCTATTAACTGATTTATATATATAATTTTTCTATTAACTTCATTGCATTAAAACTGTCAGCTATAAATAAAATCTAGGTTCAAAAATAAGTAAATATTACCGAAAAATTGTTTTACAAGTAAAAATTTGTTTATTGCATACATATTTCATCGTACAGTTTAATATTTAAACACCAAAATTTACATAAAATCATTATTTTTAAGATTCGTTTAGTCAAAAATATTTTTTTGTTTATATCTGAGATTTGAAAGCTGTAAACTGAAATGAAATTACTCAATCAACCTTAGTTTGTATTTGTCGTCTCTGTACTTTACAAAAAAAACACTGTAATTTAGCTTGCGGAGTGTTTTTTAACATGGAGACTATTAATACATATGTCAAATTGTATTAATTTGGTGTGTCTATAACTTTTTTAGATTAAAAATCATATTATTAAATTGGCCTGTACATTCTATAATTTATGAAAGGCCGTTAAATATCAGGAAAATTGCAAAATAGTGAAATGGATAAACTGGGTGAATACCAGATGGATTTCTGAAGGCACCGTATGATATTAAGAGATATTTACTCTCTGAAAGTTAACAAAAAATTAACATTGTAATGAATGAACTTACAAGCTTTTTAACTGAACTTAGAAGGAATAAATAAAACCTGTACATGATTATTTTGTTCATCAAAGATAGTTGTTTTTTAGATTAAACTTAATAAATCTAAACGAAATATTATTACATACTATATGAAGCTCTACCCAGTAAAAATTGGTTCAAATTTTATTTCAGCGAGATACTGTATGAAAACCCCGAGTACTCACCAAAATTAATGAGTTGGTTACAATTTAAAACAGTACGGTACAACCATCATGGTGAATATTCAAATTGGAATAACACTGTAATGTAAATTAAACACTTCGAAACATAATTTGAAATATAATCCTAATTACACTTACAACACATTTTTCATTGCTGAAAAAGCGTAAATTTTCATTAAAATTCAAAACCAAAATCATAAAATTTTTGTAGCACAAAAAATATATTTAGTATTTAGTTAAGTTAAATCCAAAAAAATAATCTGTCAAGTCGTCCTCACATTGCGGAGATCCATATACTCCTCTTT